>OZ023313.1:54623313-54658313 GCA_964007375.1 Ophion obscuratus
CGCGCTTATCGTTGGTCCAAGTCCCGCTAACGGCGCTTACGCGATTCAGCTGTGAGTTATATGACGTCATAGTTGGCGTCACTTCCGGTGGCTCACGGTGCCTATGGCTTGGACGTGAGGCACTCGTAGCGCGAGATAGCACAGTGATTCTGTGGCACGATTTTCTAAATTCGAGTTCACACGATTTATGTGAAGATCGAAATGTCCGTCGAAATAAAAGTTTATTTGAAGAGACTGCTGAACAGATAACGCTTTTATTAAGTCCTGGTGATGCCGAAAAAGCGGGCCGAGGTCAATATTGCAACTAATTAATATTGTGCTAACATCTTTTTGTTGGTTATGTTAACTTCTAAAGCTGAAAAATAAGTCTAATATACCTATTTATTCATAATTTGCTTGTTCTAGATCCACAGTTTTTAGAAAATATCGTCAACCTTTACCAAAAAAGTAGGGTGCCGTCTGAAATACCGAGTGATCCCGAAGAGTCGCAATGTTTAGGAGAACCGAATTGTGATTCGGTCAAAGAAAACGGTGGGTTAGTATAGCCCTGTTTTATTCTAAATAAGTATAAATAACAAATTTTTGTTTTGCCCATTTTGATTGAATAGGGGACCAAAAATCGGTATTCATCTGGAATGCCCCGTGCACCTATTTTCTGCTCTCGCTATACGAAGAGAACTTGGAGAATTTTGATTCAGGGACGCAACGACATAAAAAAATTTGGAAGAAAATTGCTGCAGAAATGGAGGCACAGAGTTACTCGGTGAACTGGGCTCAATGTCAATCGAAGATTAATGGTTTAAAACGGACTTATAAGAAAATATTAGATCACAACCAGGTGCCGGGGAATGATCGAAAAAACTGGCCATACTTTCAAGTGCGTCCGGATCTCCATAAACTCTATTACCAAAAACCTAGAATACCAGTCTTGTAACATGCTATTTTGGTTTTCTTTTGTTTCCAGCGAATGGATGAAATTTTTGGATCCACTGGTTGGGCTCAACCATTAGCTACGGCATCGGAAGAGGGTCCTCAGTCGCTTGCAACTTCTAGTCGCGCTAACCCGATGACTCAGCCACAGAAAAAACGAAAAGGCAATACATTCGATGTTACAGATCTGTGGAAGGAGATGAAAGAGGAAAAACAAATTGCAGCGGAGGAAAAAGAACGGAATCGAGAAAGAAGGCACATCGAGAAAAACAAAAAACTCGATGAATTAATGGCTCAAAAAGAAAGGTGCCACAATGAAAAAATGGAGATTATGCGTCTTTGGCTGCAATCTACACAACGACAGTGATGCATTCATTTTTTTATTTTCCTAGCAATCGGCATTGTTGTTCCTTCTTTTCACAGTATATATTCGTATTGGAAAAGGTTTTACTGTATAAGTAGCATCTTTTGATTTTAAGTTACCGAATTAATGCGAAAAAAGCATTATAAAGATATTAAAGTTGTTGCCAAATTAATACGCATAATTTATATTATAAAATGATTCTCTACAAGCAATCATCATTTTATTTAAGAGATATGGTATATATGGGCAAAGTTCATACCATTTTATTTCGTAAATTTCTAATCCCATTTCTTTGTGACCCATGTTGAATCTATGATAAATAAATATATTTTCTATTAGAATAACGGGCTTTTTATGTTGTCATCTTATTTCACTTTGCATTGTTCGTGAGGTTCTTCGTTGTCACTAAAAGGAAAGAATTTTTAGATTCTATTTTAAGAAAACTTTAAGCGCATAAGAAGTAGAGATTCATCTTTCATTTCTGAAAGAGCGATGATTTTTCCTAAAGTTATCATCAGTCAAAAGTGAGTAACTTTTGGCCCAAGAAAACTGTAAGCCATCATTTTTTGGTTGTATATAAGAGAAGAACAGTGGGATCGGGAAATCATGCGGGGCAGAGGGGGAGTTTCTTCCATGTGCATTCTTAATTTTCCGATGACAGACTGTCGAGCGATGGTTTCCCACAAGTGTTTATTTTCGCATTATTTTTATTACTATAATAAAACTGAATAACGTGCAACGGATATAAAAATTAAGACATGTCATTTTCCCGTGCTTACAATTTATTTAAATTCCATACATTTTTTTCCATTATTAACGGCATAAATGTACCTTTCGGTTATCTGCGATCAATGTTACGGTAGTCGCTCATTCCCAATCCAATTGTTAAAACGGCCTTATTTGCAATTATTATATTCAATTTACTCCCCTAACATGAGGAAGAGTATAATACTTAAATAGCCCTTATGGGTAAATTATTCATAATCGTAATACGTTTAGCATCACCTTCCATTTTCCGATTGACAACAAGTCTTCCTCTTCTGGCTACTCTCAATGTACCTTCAACTGGAATCATATCTCCTCGTAAGATACAAATATTATGTAGAACACAAGTGGCGACTAAATATTCCGGAACTTTTTCTAGTTTAACTACGGGTAAGCAATCAAGAATTCTACGCCATCGTCCTTTCCACAAACCAAACGCTCGCTCTATAGACATTCTAGCTGATGAAAGACAGTAGTTGAAATTTTTTTGTCGTTGGCTTAGGTGTCCATTGTCCCGAAATGGTACCATAACGCTGGGATCAATTCCATAAGCGGCATCGCCAATGATATGCGAATCATTCGGAAAATACATGCCCGGATTATCCACGTAATGTCGCACTCGAGATACTTTAAATACACGTGCATCATGGACACACCCGGCGTATCCAGCCAGAACACTGGTGAATAGTAAATTCTGCGTACAAACAGCCTGAAATATATAATGCAGTTATCGAATGTTTTCACATGAATGAAATTGTAAAAAAATAAAGTGATGAATAGTACCTGTACTTGGATTGAGTAATGACCTTTGCGGTTCAAATAAGAATGGGCATCCTGCTGCGGAGCTCTAATTCTAATGTGTGTCCCATCGATAGCTCCAAGAATGTGAGGAAATCCACTCCTCTGCTCAAATTCGGCCATTACTTCTTCCACTCTGTCTCCCATTGGCCATGCAATAAAACGAGGAGCAAGACAATGAAGTGCATACGAAACCCTCCGTACACTTCGGATAGCAGTAGCTTTTCCCACGTTGAAACGTTCACAAATTGATCTATTTCATAAACATTATAATTATTAGCATATGCTACTGTTTAATACATAAAGTGGTATTAGAGTATTTAAGATACCTGTATGAGTCCGGTGTTGCCATTACCCACAATGTCAACAATAGTTGAACATGTGCGCCGATTGGTTTTCTCCCACCTACACAATTTGTTCTCGATAGTGCTGGTCCTATGAGACTCAGTACAAATTCAAATGTTTCTGGGAACATTCTGAAAAATGCATGAAACTTGTGAAAATAGATCCAATGTATTGTATGTCATTTTAAACGACTCCCGAACAAATAGGTGTAAGAAACGCTGTCCTGCTTACCTGAAATGAGACTTGAATTCTTCATGAGAATATCCAGGCACTGTTTGGTCAACATAACTTCTATTGCGAGACCTTTTTCCATGTTCCATTCCTTGCAAGGTTCCTCGCCTATTTTGTGACATGAGCACCATACTAAGGAATTCCTCATTGTTTTCAGCATCGCTGGATGACGATGTCGAATACCTATCAAGCACATTCTCAATATCACTTTCATCACTTTCATCTAACAGGTTTTGTAGCAAAATCGTCTTCTCAAACGGGCTTTCCATTTCGAGTTCACTTTATTTCGATCCTTTTATGTCCCCTGTTTTGTATGTTCACAAATGCCTAAAAACCTAGCAAACGTGACACCGAAAAACGTCTCGAATAGTTTATTAATTTTTAAGGTTATGTTGCGAAGTGTCTTATGAAGTCGGACCTATAGTGGCACCTAGTGGCAGACTTCAAAGTGCCCACCAGTGCTTACAAACGGTCCGAATTGTTGGTACTGAGAGTTCGTCTCAACGGCTGTTAGCACGCTTTCGTAAATCGGACCGAGCTTGAGAGCGTGAGCGCTGTTCGCAATAGTGAGCGCGTTTCGGACCGCGCCCTCTCTCTCTCTCTCTCTCTCTCTGACAATAAAATGGTGACTGTGTTGGCGCTCTTTGACTTTTCGAGAGCTTTCGATTGCGTGCGACATGAACTACTGCTTGAAAATTTGTCTGCACTTGGAGTCGCCCCTGACGCACTCGAATGGTTCCACTCATATTTAACGGGCCGGAGCCAAGCAGTGTACGACCACCTAGGTAATCGCTCCGCGTGGGGCAACGTGAATATCGGTGTGCCACAAGGGTCGGTATTGGGACCCTTATTATTCACAATCTTCTTACAAAATTTTAATACGATCGTGACGGGGTGTGCGTACAGCTTTTATGCAGACGACCTGCAGGTATACTGCCAATGTCCATCTGCGGAACTGGTAAATGGGATAGCGCGTATGAATACAGCTATTGAAGCAATTTGTGTATGGGTCGACTCCTGTGGGTTACGTCTAAACAAAAGTAAAACACAAGCCATGATCATAGGAACGCCACGCGTAGTAAATAATCTCCAACTTGAGTTACTGCCCCAAGTGCTTGTGGGTAGCGAAGCAATACCCTATACACAATCTGTCAAGTGTCTTGGGGTGATACTGACTAACAACCTATCCTGGCGTGAGCAATTCGTGCGTATATCGGGAAGGATTAACTCTATCTTATATCAGCTTAATATCTGCCGAAACAGACTACCATTTGAAACGCGGAAAACTCTAATTTCAGCACTAGTGTTTCCGCAACTAGACTACTGTTGCCTACTGTACACTGACGCCTCTGCCGAGCTAGACTTCATGTTACAGCGTGCGTTAAACCGGGGAATACGCTTTATCTTTGGGGTACGACGAGACGAACATATAACCCCCTTTTTCCTTCGTCTAGGGTGGCTCAAGGTTTGGCAGCGTAGACGCCTTTTTTTGGCAGCATATACATACGCTCTTAAAGCGTCCAACGAACCGCAATATCTAATAGACTGCGTCTCTAGACCTCTGCGTGAGCAAACGATTGTCACACGAAATCAGCGTAAAGAGGAAGACTGTCACATCCCGTATGCCCGCACGACCTGCTACGAACGCTCTTTCACGGTCACAGCCTGTAGGCTGTGGAACAGCCTCCCTATCGCGCATCGGCGCTGCGCCACTTTACCGGCCTTTAAATGTACATTGGTGAAGCAATTGCTAGAGGAGATGTGCCGGCAAATGGAATTGCAACGATCCGATATTTAATAATACGTACAAATAAGTAAAATGTTAATATATAAACGTCTATAATATTTATTGTTACGCTAAAACAGAAACAATGTATATATATATGTATCTTTTGCACGGTGCTCTTAGGGGGCCCCGCCCCAGAGCACTTAATAAATGACGCTTTCTCTCTCTCTCTCTCTCTCTCTCTCTCTCTCTGTCTCTGTCTCTCTCTCTCTCTCTCTCTCTTTCTTACGCCGGGGCTGGCGATCCATCTCGTCCTTCGCTGACCACGCTCGGAGACTTAATAACGGTCCACGCCGGCCGGCTTCCTCGTCTCGCCCAATCCCGTATTAGACGACGGACCTCCTATCGATTTTACGTCTCGATCCTCGTGGCTCACCCGTTCGGTCGATCTCCCTGATGACTCTTTTCCCTCCCGAGTCGCGGAGCGCCCCAGTCGGTACGGCGCTCGCCAGCCATACCGCGCGACAGCTGCAGGCTCTCCTGACGCGCGGTAGGCCGGAGACTCGGGCGATGGTAGCGGGAGGCCCTCGGATGGCCAGTCCACTGTCCGCGTCGTCGGGAGATGGCGTTGCTGGATCTCGAGGTGTGGGCTTCCGTGTAGGTGGGGTCACGGTTCACTCACAATATTAGATCAAATACAAGACCACGTGTAAGGTTAACAAAATAACTATATTCTTTATTAAATACAACGGTAGCGTAATGACTCGTGTGTGCGTCGCGGGTCTCTCCTCTTTCGCGCTTCTTCTCCGTGTCTCTAGCTCTCCTTTCTCTGGAGCTCCGCGCACGGCGCGTCGGTCATGGGTTACGCATTTTATAGACGTGCTTCTCTGTAGCGTCGATAATGTAGGGAGCAAGGCCCCACAGTACTCCCCCCTTAGTGACGGAGTCAGTGTTAAAACTATTTGACTTGACTTTGGTATGTTAATGTTCATTACCCTAGTAAGCACGAATCAGTTTTGTAGTCACCGAGTTTTGGATTCGAACTCGTTTTTTGGGTCCGCTGTAGGTCCGAAGTGTCGGGTTTGAACCCGAGGGTGTAGTCTGTGGCGTCGAACCGGTCGCTGTTTTAGCTGTAGATTCTGGACTTGTTGACGTCGGAGCCGCTGCGGTTGAAGTTGGCGTCGGTGTTGACGATTGGCTGGTTGAAGTACGAGGTGGGCTTGCCGGAGAGTCGTCTACGTCTGTGCACGGCATATGAGCCGGCTTTAGACGCTCGATATTTACGTTCGTTGAATGCCCGTTGACTTCAATCGTAGTTACTCGGTCTGTTGGCCGATCGATGACCTTGTGAGGACCAGAATAAGGTTGATCGAGCCCTTTTTTCGATGCATCTTGGCGGAGAAAGACGTGCGTCCATGTCTCCAGTACTTTGTAATTAAAGATGCGTCTTTTGCAGTGATGACTGGCTGGTACCGGCTTGAGCTTGCGCATTTGCTCACGAAACTCTTCTAGGAAGATGTGTGGATCCGCAGGAGGGTCTTCGTGGGTGAAGAATTCCCCTGGTATCCGGAGAGTCGTGCCGTAGAGATACTCGGCTGGCGAGGCTTTCAGGTCGTTCTTATAGCACGTTCGTAACCCTAAAAGCACCACCGGAAGTGCCGTGAGCCAATCCGACGTTTCGTGACACTTGATGGCGGTCTTCAAAGTTCGATGCCATCGCTCTATCATGCCGTTGGCTGCGGGGTGATAAGGCGTGGTTCTTGTGCGTTTTACACCGACTAGTTGAGCCATGGCTTTGAACAACGTCGCTTCGAATTGCGAACCTTGATCGGATGTTATTGTTTTGGGACAACCGTATCGTGCGACCCAATTGCTGAAGAACGTTCGTGCGACTGCGTCCGCCGTTGCCTCCTTGAGCGGTGTAGACCTGACACCTTCTGGTGTCAGGACACCTTCCGGTGAGACCTGATGTCCGAGATATTCGAGCGATCGAACCCCGAAGGTACATTTCGCCGGGTTGATCGTCAGTCCAAAACTTCGAAGACGGTCGAATACTGCATGAAGATGAACCGCGTGTTGTTTATCGTCGACTGATGCAACCAGAAGGTCGTCGAGGTATGCGTAGACGAAGTCCAAACCTTCCAAAACGTGTCGAATGAACCTCTGAAATGTTTGAGCTGCATTGCAGAGTCCGAAAGGCCTGACTAAAAACTCAAATAGGCCAAACGGCGTTATAATAGCCGTTTTTGGGACGTCTTCTTCTCGAACCGGAATCTGATGATACGCTCTCACAAGACTTGACCCGTCTGTGCTTGCCGCGTGTACAGACGGTGCACTCAGTTTCCCTGTTCTTTCGAACAAGGCCGAGTGCACTTTGTAGCCTTATCACCGAACCGTGCATGGTAATAGCAAAGGCGAGGTGTGCCGGGCGATGTGTTCTCCTCAGAGTCTTGGGACGGTGTACGTGAGCGGCGTCGCGGACGGGATGGAGTGCGTTGTCGCTCTCGTCGGAGCTTACCAGCTACCTCGTCTGGCAAGCGCTGGAGGAGCTGGACTACGGTGTCCAAAATACGGTGTAAATCGTCCCGTTCCGGTGTTGTTCGTTGCTGTCGTTCCGGTGTTGGTTGTCGCCGTCGAACTTCTCCAATATCAGGAATGTTTGATCCTTGTAGAGCCTCCCAGACCCGGTCTGCGAGCGTGCCGATAGCTGCACCGTCGAGGGCATCTACGGTCGAGGTGAGTGCGACTCGTAGCTGCTGCGGAAGTTGATCTATCCAGAGAGTTCGTAGGGAGCGATCGTCGAGACGACCTTGGTTAAGTGACATCATTTCGGCTAACAAGTGCGAAGGCTTCTTGTTGCCGAGTTGGGCACCTTTGATTAGTTGGCGCAGTTTTTGTTCGTCCGAGACCGAGAAACGATCAAGTAGAGCGGCTTTTAAGGTCTCGTACTTACGTTGGAGCGGTGGACGTAGAATCAAGTCCTCGACGGGTGTGAGCGTGTCAGCGTCGAGTTTCGACACCAGTACACCGAATTTCGTGTTGTCGTTGGTGATACGACTGCAATTGAAGACGACTTCGAGTCGAGCGAACCACAATTCTAGCTTTTTTGTCCAGAACATTGGCATGGGGAGTTTTTCCAAATTGACGGCTTCACACATTTGCGCTCGGTTGTCGAGCGAACCATTTTGTTCGTTCTCGTTTGTTAGCCCGGCATCGGTGCTCGTTTGCGAGGTTCCAGCGTGGGAATCCATTGTGTGTTGAGCGTTTGATGAACTCGAATGTGCCGGCGAATGTACTAACGCCATAGCGAGAACAATGGTGTCGCGTGGGACGCGCTATCACACGTGGTCGCGAGATTCGTTGCTCACGGACGGGGTCACCAATTTATGTGGGCTTCCGTGTAGGTGGGGTCACGGTTCACTCACAATATTAGATCAAATACAAGACCACGTGTAAGGTTAACAAAATAACTATATTCTTTATTAAATACAACGGTAGCGTAATGACTCGTGTGTGCGTCGCGAGTCTCTCCTCTTTCGCGCTTCTTCTCCGTGTCTCTAGCTCTCCTTTCTCTCGAGCTCCGCGCACGGCGCGTCGGTCATGGGTTACGCATTTTATAGACGTGCTTCTCTGTAGCGTCGATAATGTAGGGAGCAAGGCCCCACAGGAGTTGACGGCCGGGCCGACGTGGCCGCAGTCGACAGTCCGCACGGTCGTGTCGCGATCGCGATAAGGCGGTGCGGGAAGGACGGGGGGGGGGAGATAGTGTCGCGGCTTCTATACAAGAAATCCTTAAAACTACCTTAAAATTAACATTTAAGTTTTTCAGGTTAAAGGTGCGCGGCGGAGATTAAGCCCGAGTGTGGTCACGCGGGATTTTTCTCAAACTTCCTTGTGACGCAACGTCACAATATATATATATATATATATATATATATTATGACGGGTATCGCGTGTTAACGTAGGCGGTGGAAGGGGAAAGGGGAAAATCACTGATGGGTCAACAAAAAAATTCAAATATAATTTATTTTACACCAATTAAGAAAGGAAATCTCGATACAATAAAAAATGAAGTTAAGGAATAAATTACAAAAACCAATTATTAAGGAAGACTCGATATAATCTAAAATGTTTCGCAATAATAATAATAATAATGGTGACTCTAATTCTTTTACGGGTTAGCGGACACGCGAAGTCCCAACTCTATTTTCTCTACCCGTTTAAATATTCTCTACTATATAAATTTCGTGATTATATTGGGCGCCAGCCTTTCTCGGGCAACGCGCTTAACGCGTACTCAATTTCGAACTACACACAAAAAAAACCAAAACAACCGCGGCCTTCAGCCGGCAAGCGAGAGACTCTATACAACTTAAAATGGGGACGTCTCGCGGTATCTGGGAACGGACGGGGTTCTCGAACACAATGGCCACTTGACTTGGACCACGACTCATTTACGTTATTTTCGATTATTCTAATTAATAAGGCGCAAAGCCGAAAATCTCCAAAAAGCTAAATGCGCGATTTTATCGCGCCGCGATGTATTCCCGCGAACAATTTTGCCGGAGTCGGCCGGCGGCCGTGTCACACGAGGCGGCCGTGGCTACGCGCGCGCGAGGGGATTTTTCGCGGGCGACAACGGGGATCCGCCACGAGCACCTTTTCACACGGTATTTAGCTACTAATGAATCTAATCGCACGCACTGATTCTATATTTCTTACTCGATTTTACACTGCATTTATGCGACGCGCACGGAGTTGGGACGACGATCCGGGATGACAGGGGAGGGGTGAAGGAAACGAGTTTGTATCGGTCGCCCGTGCAACAATTTCCCGAGCTAATTTTTAGCGGCTTTCGGTGCCGCTCTTGCGAGAGAGAAAAAGACGGAAAGAACTTACAGTTCGCACGGGGAATCTTTCCTCGATCTTTCTCGTCTTCCGTGGCTCGGTTGCCTGTACTTCGATTTTATCTCAATTGGCTATCCTCGCTCGACCACGCTGCTAGACCAAGTGACGGTCCACGCCGGTCGGCTTCCTCCTCTCGCCCAATCCCGTTATAGACGGCGGACCTCCTTCAAATTTTCGTCTCGATCGTAGTGGCTCGCCCTTTTGGTCGATCGCCCTGCTGGATCCTTCCCCTCCCGAGTCGCGGAGCGCCCCGATCGGTACGGCGCTCGCCAGCCATACCGCGCGAGAGCTGCCATCTCTCTTGACGCGCGCGGTAGGCCGGAGACTCGGGAGATGGCAGCGGGGTGCCCTCGGGCGGCCAGTCCACCGTCCTAGTCGTTGGGAGATGGCGCTGCTGGTTCTTGGAGTCGACGGCCGGGCCGACGTGACCCCAGTCGACAGTCCGCATGGTCGTGCCGCGATCGCGATATGGGGTGCGGGAAGGACGGGAAGGATAGTGTCGCGGCCTCTATATAATAAAAATGACTTATTCTACCTTAATATTGACATTCAACTTTTTCCTATCAAAGGTGCGTGGCGGAGACGGAGCCCGAGCGTGGTCACGCGGGCTTTTCCACTATCTCCTTTGTGACGCAACGTCACAATATATATATATATATATATATATATATATATATATATATATATATATATATATATATATATATATATATATATATATATGAACACTACCGGCGGAAAGTTTCCGGACAAGAGTTGGAAAAAGTGCCCGAACGGTTCTTTATGCCATTTCGCCGGTAGTTGGGCTAGGCCAATTTGACCAACGGCATTTTAAAGAGGGGGGATTTACCTACATTTTGGCTTATCAAAAAAATGTTTACGATTTTTTTTACACTTGGCACCCAGTTGTGAAAACGACAATTTTTTGTCGTTTTTTTGTTGTTTTGTGAGTGGATCCCGTTTACAGTAGAAATCTTTTTTATGCATTTCTCCTATTAAAATCATAAAAGGGGAAGCCGAAGCTTCAATTACGTTTTGTAGACAAATTTTTGCGATTTTTTTTCCCAAAAATATTTCGTTTTTTCGATAAAAATATACAATATGAAAATTGCTCCGGAGTACGAAAACGACGAGGTTTACAACAAAACCTCAAGACGGTAAAAAGTTGCGTTACTTTTCGTTGAGTTCATGAGAATTTTTTCAGATTTTTTTTGCGAAATTTTTTTAAAATTTATTTCCGGTCGGGACTCGTTTGATCTCAACACCATGATAATAATATAATTAATTTTTTTATTTACATATTATACTTTGGTCTCATCGAAAAAACCTCCTCTGGCTGACAGCACGCTCTTAATCGTCGTAATTGAAATGTTTTTTCCAACACCTTTCGACAAACTGCGCTTGGATGTTTGCCGCCGTGAGTTTTCGATTCCTTTTAGACATCACAATTATTGATTAGTCTTCCGCTTTGGAAGTAACAGGAGGCCTCCCGGAACGATTTTTATCGCGGTTCGATTGTGTCTCTCTGAAACGTTTTATAGCATCCCCAACGGTTGATTTGGGTATTTTCAATCGATTTGCAATGTAGCGAATTTTGAACCCTTCATTGCAAAGTGCAAGGATTGATGCACGCTTTTTGATGCTTATATTGGGTCGACGACCGATTTTCTTCAAAAACAAAAAAAACTCTAATGAAGTCAAAAATTTTATTTAATTAACGGTCAATAAATTAATAGTTAAACACACTTCAAATTCAATACATTATTCGACACGATACGACGGGAAAATCTAACGCGAACGTTTCTTCGATGCTTGCCGAAGAAGTACTGAGTCGAAATAATTTTTGAATAGTTTTAAGGCTTTCACGGCTCTTTATGTAATGAGAAGAGTTTGTGGCTTCCGGATGGAGGCCGTGTTGAGGATCAGCGTTTTGCCGACGTTTCGCAAACGTTACAGTCTGCATCATCAGGGCTGAGAGCTCCGATACTGAAGCTCTCGTGTCTCAGGTATTCCTTATATAGTTGCAGTCATCGTTCCGGATCGCTGCACCAGCCAATCAGATGTTTTAATTGATCAGCTGGTCAATTAAAAAAACCGGGAGGACAGTGTGCCAAATAGGATTGACGTGATATCCTCCATCTCTGTTTAGATTGTCCGGATGTTTTCGGATTTCCAAGCCTTCTCGGTGTTTCCTGGAAGAATAGCTGTTTGATGGGGCCAGACTTTGGGCTTTGTCGAACTGGATGGCATGACCAGTCTCCATCCAATGTTCGGCCAGCGCTGATTGTGTAATATGGCCATATTTGATACACCGTTGATGTTCTTTGATCCGTGTACTGATCTTCCTCCCGGTTTCTCCTATGTACACTTTACCGCATGAGCAGGGTATCTTGTATACTCCTGGTGCACTTAATGGTGGTCTTTGGTCTTTTGCACTCGGAATCACTTGTGCTAGTTTCTTCTGAGGTTTGGAGATGACTCGCACGTTATGTTTTCCGAGGACCCTCCCTATGCGATCGGTTATGCCCTGAAGGTATGGAAGGGAAGTTGTTGCGGTTATTTGTCCTTCATTCTCCCTATCAGGTGCTGTAACCGTTTTCGGATCAGCTATTTTTCTTTTTAGATTTTTGATCGTTCTTTCGATGTTGCCTGGCTTGTAGCCATTGTCTCCTAAAGCTTTTCGTAGGTGTTCTAGTTCAACCTCCAAGGAGTCTGGTTCGGAGATCGATAGAGATCTGTAGACCAGAGAGCTTATGACCGACTGTTTTTGGGAAGGGTGGTGATGGGACGTAGCATGGAGGTATCTATCCGTATGCGTTGGCTTCCGGTAAACTTTATGGCCCAAAGTGCCATCGCTTTTCCGTTGAACCAGTACATCCAGAAAAGGGATTTGATTTTCCTGTTCTATCTCCATGGTGAATTGAATATTGGGGTGCTGGGAGTTGAGGAAGGTTAAGAAATGATTGAGGTTTTCTTTGCCGTGACTCCAAATGACGAAGGTGTCATCGACATTTCGGAACCAGGTGGAGGGTTTGAGGGAAGCTTCTTGCAGAATTCTGTTCTCGAAGTTCTCCATAAAGATGTTGGCGATGATAGGAGAAATAGGGGAACCCATGGCTGCGCCTGAAGTTTGTTCATAAAATTGGGATTGAAATTGGAAATATGTAGAGTTTAGGCAATGTTCTATGAGGGGCAGTAGGTTAGGGGCAACTTTTTTGGAATTTTTAACTATGCTAAGGGTTTCATTGGTTGGGACGTTTGTAAACAGGGATACAACATCGAAACTCACTAAAATGTCTTCTGGTTGTACCTTGATAGTCTGGATCTTGTTCACAAAATCCCGGGAGTTTTGGATATGGGAGTTGTTGAGGCCTACGAGTTCCTGCAAAGGTTTGCAGAGAAAACGTGCCAAATGATATGTAGGACTGCCTATGTTGCTAACAATGGGCCTTAGTGGGATGTTGTTTTTGTGTATTTTTGGCAGACCGTAAAGCCTGGGTGGTAGGGATTCCTTGGGTGTTAGGGCTTTGGTTAGGTTTTCTGATAGACCAGCCTTCTTTAGAAGTGTTGTTGTTTTCTTTTCTACACTCGATGTGGGGTCACGTGATAATTTCTTGTACGTGTTGGTGTCCTCGAGCAGGTTCAAAATTTTACTGCAGTAGTCCGTTTTATCCATGATGACAGTTGCATTCCCTTTGTCAGCTGGTAGTATTAAGATGTCCTTGTTTTTCTTCAAATTGTGAAGAGCAAGGTGTTCTTCCTTCGTGATATTCTGCTGCGGAGGTTTTGCCTTGTGTAGAATATTGCTTATCCGTTTCCTGATGTCGTTGCCAGTATCCAGTGGGAGACGATAGATGGCTGTTTCCACCTGGCTGATGATTTCTCTGGTTGGAATTTCTGTCGGTGTAATGGCGAAATTGTGCCCTTTTGCGAGGACTGATGTTTCAGCTGCGGAGAGTGTGTGGTTACTTAGGTTTTTAACTGTGTGGGTTAGGATGGGCTGCTTTGATTGCGGACATAGTTTCCTGAATTTTTCTATTTGATTCTTGGATCTTAGGTCTGCACAGTGGAGGGCTTGTTCGTGAGTGACACGGTCAAGATCTTCCCACAGCTGTGGTTCCAAAGAGTCAGATAGAAGTAGGTGAAGTTTAAGGAGTTTTTGGGAATTTTGGTCCAAAAACTTTTTGGTGACAGATATTCTCTCTTTCACCAGTCTCAGCGAGGCCTGGTGGAGGATAGTTTTGGCTTGTTTTGATGGAAAGGGGTTTTTCAATTGAAAACATTTTGGTACCACTTGATGGTCGCGGCACCTTTTTAGGAATGTTAACGAGCACAGTTGGATGTGCAGAGTTTTCCTGAGTTTGGAAAAGGTGTTAACAGAACCCAAAATAGCCTCTCCGTGTAGGCGTCTGATTTTAGTTTTAAGGCTTTCACGGCTCTTTATGTAATGAGAAGAGTTTGTGGCTTCCGGATGGAGGCCGTGTTGAGGATCAGCGTTTTGCCGACGTTTCGCAAACGTTACAGTCTGCATCATCAGGGCTGAGAGCTCCGATACTGAAGCTCTCGTGTCTCAGGTATTCCTTATATAGTTGCAGTCATCGTTCCGGATCGCTGCACCAGCCAATCAGATGTTTTAATTGACCAGCTGATCAATTAAAACATCTGATTGGCTGGTGCAGCGATCCGGAACGATGACTGCAACTATATAAGGAATACCTGAGACACGAGAGCTTCAGTATCGGAGCTCTCAGCCCTGATGATGCAGACTGTAACGTTTGCGAAACGTCGGCAAAACGCTGATCCTCAACACGGCCTCCATCCGGAAGCCACAAACTCTTCTCATTACATAAAGAGCCGTGAAAGCCTTAAAACTAAAATCAGACGCCTACACGGAGAGGCTATTTTGGGTTCTGTTAACACCTTTTCCAAACTCAGGAAAACTCTGCACATCCAACTGTGCTCGTTAACATTCCTAAAAAGGTGCCGCGACCATCAAGTGGTACCAAAATGTTTTCAATTGAAAAACCCCTTTCCATCAAAACAAGCCAAAACTATCCTCCACCAGGCCTCGCTGAGACTGGTGAAAGAGAGAATATCTGTCACCAAAAAGTTTTTGGACCAAAATTCCCAAAAACTCCTTAAACTTCACCTACTTCTATCTGACTCTTTGGAACCACAGCTGTGGGAAGATCTTGACCGTGTCACTCACGAACAAGCCCTCCACTGTGCAGACCTAAGATCCAAGAATCAAATAGAAAAATTCAGGAAACTATGTCCGCAATCAAAGCAGCCCATCCTAACCCACACAGTTAAAAACCTAAGTAACCACACACTCTCCGCAGCTGAAACATCAGTCCTCGCAAAAGGGCACAATTTCGCCATTACACCGACAGAAATTCCAACCAGAGAAATCATCAGCCAGGTGGAAACAGCCATCTATCGTCTCCCACTGGATACTGGCAACGACATCAGGAAACGGATAAGCAATATTCTACACAAGGCAAAACCTCCGCAGCAGAATATCACGAAGGAAGAACACCTTGCTCTTCACAATTTGAAGAAAAACAAGGACATCTTAATACTACCAGCTGACAAAGGGAATGCAACTGTCATCATGGATAAAACGGACTACTGCAGTAAAATTTTGAACCTGCTCGAGGACACCAACACGTACAAGAAATTATCACGTGACCCCACATCGAGTGTAGAAAAGAAAACAACAACACTTCTAAAGAAGGCTGGTCTATCAGAAAACCTAACCAAAGCCCTAACACCCAAGGAATCCCTACCACCCAGGCTTTACGGTCTGCCAAAAATACACAAAAACAACATCCCACTAAGGCCCATTGTTAGCAACATAGGCAGTCCTACATATCATTTGGCACGTTTTCTCTGCAAACCTTTGCAGGAACTCGTAGGCCTCAACAACTCCCATATCCAAAACTCCCGGGATTTTGTGAACAAGATCCAGACTATCAAGGTACAACCAGAAGACATTTTAGTGAGTTTCGATGTTGTATCCCTGTTTACAAACGTCCCAACCAATGAAACCCTTAGCATAGTTAAAAATTCCAAAAAAGTTGCCCCTAACCTACTGCCCCTCATAGAACATTGCCTAAACTCTACATATTTCCAATTTCAATCCCAATTTTATGAACAAACTTCAGGCGCAGCCATGGGTTCCCCTATTTCTCCTATCATCGCCAACATCTTTATGGAGAACTTCGAGAACAGAATTCTGCAAGAAGCTTCCCTCAAACCCTCCACCTGGTTCCGATATGTCGATGACACCTTCGTCATTTGGAGTCACGGCAAAGAAAACCTCAATCATTTCTTAACCTTCCTCAACTCCCAGCACCCCAATATTCAATTCACCATGGAGATAGAACAGGAAAATCAAATCCCTTTTCTGGATGTACTGGTTCAACGGAAAAGCGATGGCACTTTGGGCCATAAAGTTTACCGGAAGCCAACACATACGGATAGATACCTCCATGCTACGTCCCATCACCACCCTTCCCAAAAACAGTCGGTCATAAGCTCTCTGGTCTACAGAGCTCTAGCGATCTCCGAACCAGACTCCTTGGAGGTTGAACTAGAACACCTACGAAAAGCTTTAGGAGACAATGGCTACAAGCCAGGCAACATCGAAAGAACGATCAAAAATTTAAAAAGAAAAATAGCTGATCCGAAAACGGTTACAGCACCTGATAGGGAGAATGAAGGACAAATAACCGCAACAACTTCCCTTCCATACCTTCAGGGCATAACCGATCGCATAGGGAGGGTCCTTGGAAAACATAACGTGCGAGTCATCTTCAAACCTCAGAAGAAACTAGCACAAGTGATTCCGAGTGCAAAAGACCAAAGACCACCATTAAGTGCACCAGGAGTATACAAGATACCCTGCTCATGCGGTAAAGTGTACATAGGAGAAACCGGGAGGAAGATCAGTACACGGATCAAAGAACATCAACGGTGTATCAAATATGGCCATATTACACAATCAGCGCTGGCCGAACATTGGATGGAGACTGGTCATGCCATCCAGTTCGACAAAGCCCAAAGTCTGGCCCCATCAAACAGCTATTTTTCCAGGAAACACCGAGAAGGCTTGGAAATCCGAAAACATCCGGACAATCTAAACAGAGATGGAGGATATCACGTCAATCCTATTTGGCACACTGTCCTCCCGGTTTTTTAATTGACCAGCTGATCAATTAAAACATCTGATTGGCTGGTGCAGCGATCCGGAACGATGACTGCAACTATATAAGGAATACCTGAGACACGAGAGCTTCAGTATCGGAGCTCTCAGCCCTGATGATGCAGACTGTAACGTTTGCGAAACGTCGGCAAAACGCTGATCCTCAACACGGCCTCCATCCGGAAGCCACAAACTCTTCTCAATTTTTGAATATTTTTTCATTGTAACACGTAAAGAGTGCGTGAACGTCTCTCCCACTCTTTGTAGAGTAGTAAAAAAAAAAATATATCGCTCACCTATGCGACAAAGCGAACGCTCGCGAACGCTCGACAATGCGAACCTCGCGAAAAAATAAACAAGGAACAAGGACAGACACTCCGTCGCGAGATTCGCTATGTTCGCTGACTACTCTACTTCGAAAACAAGAAGAAAACAAAGAGTAGGAGAAGCGTCCACGCATTCTTTACATGTTACAATGAAAAAATATTCAAAAATTATTTCGACTTAGTACTTCTTCGGCAAGCATCGAAAAAACGTTCGCGTTAGATTTTCCTGTCGTATCGTGTCGAATAATATATTGAATTTGAAGTGTGTTTAACTATTAATTTATTGACGGTTAATTAAATAAAATTTTCGACTTCTTAGAGTTAATTTTATTTTTATTTTTAAGAAAAAAATGGGTCGTCGACCCAATTTAAGCATCGAAAAGCGTGCATCAATCCTTGCTCTTTGCAATGAAGGGTTCAAAATTCGCTACATTGAACGCATAAAACGCTTCAGAGAGACACAATACAACCGCGATAAAAATCGTTCCGGGAAGCCTCCGGTTACTTCCAAAGCGGAAGACCAATCAATAATTGTGATGTCTAAAAGGAATCGAAAACTTACGGCGGCAAACATCCAAGCGCAGTTTGTCGAAAGTCGTGGAAAAAAACATTTCAATTACGACGATTAAACAACGCTTGCGCAGCGCACAATTATACGGAAGAGTCGCAACGAAAAAGCCACTCTTGCGCCGTGGAAACAAAAAGAAGCGATTGAATTGGGCACGCAAGCACAAGAATTAGACGATCGAAGATTGGAAACGGGTGTTATGGACCGACGAATCCAAATTTGAAATATTTGGAGGAAAACGTCGAGTTTTCGTTCGTCGCTCAGCTAACGAGAAAATGCATCCTGATTGCGTAATTCCAACCGTTAAACACGGCGGCGGTTCTGTAATGGTGTGGGGATCTTTTTCGTATGCTGGTGCGGGGGACCTCTACCGAGTCAAAGGAATCCTGGACCAAAAAGGATATCACGCGATTCTGAAAAACCACGCTGTTCCTTCTGGAAAGCGACTCATCGGAAAGGGGTTCGTTTTTCAACGAGACAACGACCCGAAACATACTTAAAAATTCTGCTCGAAGTATTGTTACGTCCCGGAGGGAGATTTAGATGGGACTCGCGAGGTTGCCGATTTAGAGCGCGAAAGTTCGAATTGAATTAGATTTCGCAGTGAGTCTTTGTTTGGCTTCCGCGTGAGTTCCGAACACAGTTTAGTAACAATTTCGATTGAGACGAATTTGAGGTGCGTGATTCTGGTAAGAGAGTTGGATCCGCCCGATGGATTGATCGTTGATCAAATAAATGTTCAGACACGTAGATTTTGTCTTATTTCACGTAGTTCACGTTTATTACGTTTAACTCTTACAAACTTATAATTTCGGTACAAAGATAGTTACGCGTACAATGATTACACGAAAACGCGGAGCGAAAGGGTTTAGCCTTGTAAGTCGACTGTTCAGTTCGGAGTTCGGATACAGAGTGTCTGCTCCTTCGTGATATGAAAATTAGGAAAGTCTGGTTGTAGGGGAAGGAGCTTTTTTTGGGGGAATGCATTTTTGGATCAGAGCTTCTTAGTGATTGGTTAATCAATCGTGAGAATGTACGCTGCCTTACGTGATAGGTCGGCGTCATGCGTGGGAATAGTTTTGTTCGTCTACTTATTAGGTCATCGCTATGGTGAATGCAGCCATTGTTCTATGTCCGAGGATCGGGTTCAGCGACCGAGGTTTCGTGGGTCTTGCGATATGACCGGGTGACGTGTTCTCGCGCAAGCGAGTTTTCCTCGTGGGATTGTTTGGGTCTTAGGACAAGGCAGGATTGTGGCGTAGTTCGGTCCCTGTATTTTGTTCGAGTGCTCTAGGCGTAGGGTTTCTCTTCCGAGGCTGCGAGTACGCTCCTCTCGTAAATTCGTCTGTCGTTGGCTATGTTTATGCGTGGGCGCCTACGTGCGACGGTTTCGCTTTTGGTCTTGTGGTACGTTTCGGCTATCGCTCGCTTAGCGTTAAAGAAATATAGGTTTTTGGTCGATGAATGAGGGTGCTGCTATCGTGCGTATTTACCATCGTGGTTTCAAAAAGAGAGAGAAAAAAAAGTGAAGGCTGGGACGTAACAGTATCTTGAAACGAAGCAAAAAAGTGGGGAGCTTCAAATTATGCAATGGCCTCCTCAATCTCCCGATCTCAATCCCATAGAGCTGCTGTGGGATGAAATGGATCGGCAAGTGCGCAAGGTCACGCATTCATCCGCCGAAAAGCTATGGGAATCCCTACGAAAATCATGGAAACACCCCGAAAGACATTCGAAAAACTTGTGGAGAGGATGCCGCGTGTGGTAAAGAGCGTGCTGTCAGCGAGAGGAGGTTTTTTCGACGAGACCAAAGTATAATATGTAAATAAAAAAATTAATTATATTATTATCATGGTGTTGAGATCAATCGAGTTCCGACCGGAAATAAATTTAAAAAAAATTTCACATAAAAAATCTGAAAAAATTCTCATGAACTCAACAAAAAGTAACGCAACTTTTTACCGTCTTGAGGTTTTGTTGTAAACTTCGTCGTTTTCGTACTCCGGAGCAATTTTCATATTGTATATTTTTATCGAAAAAACGAAATATTTTTGGGAAAAAAAAATCGCAAAAATTTTTCTACAAAACGAAATTGAAGCTTAGGCTTCTCCTTTTATGATTTTAATAGGAGAAATGCATAAAAAAGATTTTTACTGTAAACGGGGTCCACTCACAAAACAACAAAAAACGACAAAAAATTGTCGTTTTCAAAACTGGGTGCCAAGTGTAAAAAAAATCGTAAAATTTTTTTTGATAAGCCAAAATGTAGGTAAATCCCCCCTCTTTATATTTATATATTGTTACACCGCTCGCGGCGAACACTATATTTTTAAAAACTGCGACGACACTAGCTGTCTTGATTATTTATTTATTTAATGATTAATTACAATCTTGAAATCCTCTTAGAAAGTTGTAGAATGTTCAATAGACCGAAGACTTTGTTGACCGTCTCGAGAAACGTTGGTTGTTAGAAAATGGAATATCGAGCAACAGAGTGACGGTGTCGGATTGATTGCTGATGAGTGACTCTCCGAGTCTGACCAAGCGCGGCTTTTTATACTACTGTGATTGCGTCTTTAAGAACGTTCACGATCTTAAAGACGCGCATTGCGCATATTGAAATACTTTGTCACTTCGGTTGACGTTCGAGAAAGAGCAAGTTGTTTGTGAGGAGTTCTTATCTCAAGGCTAGAGGTGTCAAATTTCACCGTTACACTCCTCCCCTCTTAAAAGATGTTGGTCTCCATAAATTAAATTTGACTTGTAGATTGTTTCGGTTGGAAGAGTCTCTTAATAATTTTTGGCGATTCTTCTATTATTTCGATTTCTGAAGTACTTGGATTGTTCCTTGGTCTTTCTCTCAGATGTATTGTTTCAGGTCTGTCTATTGTTTGCGAATGTTTTCCGAAGTTACAATGATCAAATATTATACATGGTTTCATACAAAACATGATGCTTTTTTGTATAAACTGACATAATCCAATTTTATAAGCCGTATAGATAGTGATTATTATTATTGTTATGTATCCCAAATATCGAAGTCCATCTTGAAGATGTTCTGTGAATGTCTTTGTTCTTTTTCGTAAAGCTGATTCATTGATTTGCTGATTTATTTCTTCTAGATTAGTTCCTAGTTCTTGTAGATGTTCAGGATTCATGTGATTTTCGTAAATCGTGCTTATGTTCAGTTCTCGTCTTTCGATTTTATTATTATCTAGCGAATTTTTGATTTCTGTTTCATTAAATATATTAGAGAGTATCATATCATGTTTGAGTGTTTTAACTATATTTGATGCTTTTAATATAGCATGTGTAGCCATTGCTATGCATCCTGATTCGAGATGGATTTGAGCAATTGTTTCAATTTTTATAGTTCGTGGAATATTGTCAGGACATAGAATGTTAAGTGTTTCGATGTTTACAGGAATTATTATCCAGTCTTGCGCACTACTTAGTTGAATATAAAGCGATGTTTGTGATTGAATGTATTTTGGTGTACACTGAGTTTCTCTTTTTGCAAGAATCATTGTTATTAGGCATGATGTTGTTGATTGTGTTGAATAATCGGGGTATTTTCTTTGGATTACATATGTATTTTCTACCTTTTTTAGTTTTTCAAATTCGATTGCTTGCAATGGAAAGAATTTTGTTCGATTTTCATTGATGACTATATAGTCTGTATCTATATGATATAGAATATAACCCTTGATTATTGAATAATTCGGGATTGGTATTGGGTGCAATATTTCGTATGTTTCTTCTTCTAGAATAGGCACTTCCAGAATATAGATTAACTTTTCTGCAATAACTGCTATTGTTAGATGACTTATGTCAATTAATGTTGAGAAATATTCTTCTTTTAAGGGAACAGGGAAGTAGGAGTGATAATGTGCGTGTGTATGATTTCGTAGACTTTGAAAAATTAATGATGGAGGTAAAGTTTGAGGATGGGCGATTCCATGCTTTCCATCTATTATTGAATTCATTAAGTCTGTAATGCTCGTTCTTAGATCTTGATATAGTGCAATGCAACCTGTTAATACTTCATCGATTTGTATGTTTATAGTATTTTTCTGCACGTCTTGATGTAGATTTTTGAAATTTGCACTCAGTATTTTAAATTGCATGCTTACTTCGGAAAACGCTTTTTGATTATCTTTTAATTGATTCAGCAATATTGTTGTTTGATTTTTAACGAGATGCGCAATTAGCAAATTATCATTTCTTAATTTATCGATTTCGTTGTTAAAATAAGTAGCATCTGAGGCTGATAGTGTTCCAAATAAGATCTTGATTCCTTCTCCAATAATATTAAATAATCCTCGTTTCACTCGTTGTCCAAAAAGATGATAAAGACTTCGAAGTTGATTTTCTAATAATTCGTTTCTCTTGATTTGCATTTCGATTTGCTTCTTATTATGACATATAAATCCTGGTTGAAATTGTAAACAAATATTATATAATCCTCGTGTTTTGTTACTTATCATTTGCACTTCTATTGGTAAATGTGTAAATTCGATTCCAACGACGATTTTCCATGATTCATGATATACGTGCGCTTTTCCAATATTTTCTCGGTATACTGATTTTCCATTCTCGATTTTAGTAACTTGTACTTGGCCCTGGATCATCGGGATCAGAAGTGTCGTTAATAGTATCGTCGTCATCTTCATTTTCTGAAAAATACGGTTTTATATCTATTTTATTATAGGTCACGAGGTCTTCGCCTCTTCTTATAACTACACTTTGTTCATTTGGAATATTTTCTATGACGTACGGTCCATCCCAAGGAGTTCGTAATTTTGATGAACCTGGTTGTTTTCATTTCACTAATACTTTTTGTCCTATACTTAATCGTGTGGGAATCTTGGAAATAAATAATCGTTCATAGGTTTTTCCTTGAGATTGTTGGATTTTATCCTTCGCTTTTTCTCTTATTTTGTCACGATATCGCTTAAGTGAATTATATTTTTCTTTTATACTCATTTCGAGTTCTTCTGCGTTGAGGGGAACGTTGGGAGGATATCCGAAAAGAAACTCAAATGGTGATACTCCGATTTTTTCATTATTTGTTGAATTGTAGGATATCATTGCTCCCGATAATTGGTCAATCCATTCGGTACTTTCCATCATGTAGCTACGTACGTAATTGAGGATTTCCCGATGTACGCGCTCATTTTTACCATTTGATTGAGGATGATAGATGGACGTGGTTGTCCATTTGACCTTAAATTTTTCTTTCATGATTTCAGAGAATTTGCCTTTAAACTCAATTCCATTGTCTGTTAGGATTTCTTTAGGTATTCCGAAAATTTTGCAATGATTTTCCCAATATTTTTCTAAGATTTCTTGTGAATTCTTCGTTTTAAGTGGAGCAAGTACTAGGTATCGTGTTAAATAATCTTGAATGACGAGGCTATATTTATGATTTCGACTAGGAGGTAATGGTCCCATGACATCTAATGAAATTTTGTCGTTTGGATTTATTGGAATATCAGGATTTCCTGGTGGAGGGCGTGTTGCTTGTGACGTTATTCTTTCCTTTTGACAAACTTGACATTTTTTAATAATGTTTTCGACGTCTTTAGTTATACCAGGCCAATTATATTTTTGTCTCAGTTTTTCGATAGTTTTTTGCGGTCCATAATGTCCACCAATAGTTGATTCATGGAGTTCTTTTATTATTCTATCTCTTTCTTTTTGTTCAACAGGATCCTTTACTTGAGTTACAAATATTACTAATTCTTTTTCAGGATTGATTTTTGTATGAACATATTCAATCATTTCAATTATCGTTTCACGCAGTCTTGGATCTTTAATTCGGATTTCGATTGATTCGCGATTTGGCATTTTCATTCTGATTTCTATATACCAAATTAATTCATCTTCTGTTGGATTGATTATGATTCCTTTTCCTTTTTCGTCATCTGTTATGACAAGACCTTTTTTATTTGCACGACCTTCTTTAATAAAAATATTTTCAGATTTTTCGTAAGAATTCTTTTCATTCTGATAATCATCGTAACTTGGGAATGTTTCGTCCATTAATTCTTCTAAAGCTTCATCTTCAAGTGCGTTTATTCGAGATAAAGCATCTGCGTTACTATGAGATTTTCCTTTTCGGTGAATGATTTCAAAGTCATATTCATCTAATTTCCATTTCCATCGCATGAGTCGAGATGAAGGATCCTTAAGATTCATTAGCCAGGTTAATGGTTTGTGATCAGTAATATTTTGAAATTTCTTCCATAAAGAAAGTGTCGATAATATTTTACAGCCCAGACAATCGCAAGTAGTTCTTTTTCTGTTGTCGAATAGTTTTGTTCAGCGGAATTTAAAGTTCTTGAAGCATACGAAATTGGTTTATCTTTTCCAAATTCACCTTGTGAAAGAATGGCTCCTATTGATTTACTGCTGGCGTCTGTTGATAGAATGAATTGTTTACTCCAGTCTGGATATGCAAGAACGGGTTCAGTGCATAATGCGTTTCTCAATGTTATAAATGAATTTTCTTCATCTGATGTCCATTGTCATTGTGTCTTTTCTTTTAATAGGTTAGTTAGTGGTAGAGCCTTTTTTGAAAAATCTTTGATGAATTTCCTATAATATCCGACAAGTCCTAAAAATTGTTTGATTTCCTTTTGATTTTTCGGTTTTGGGTAATTAACGATTTTCTCAATTCGATCGGGATTTGGTTTGATTCCTTTATCTGATATTATGTGTCCAAGGTAGGCTAACTCTGGTTTTAGATATTCACATTTATCAGGTTGTAGTTTAAGTTCAACTTCACGCAATCTTTGAAATAGTGTTTCGAGATTTTGATTGTGCTCTTTAAGAGTTTTTCCATAAACAATAATATCATCCATATAAACGAAACAGTTGTTGCCAATTAGTCCTTGAAGTCCTTTGTTCATCATTCTTTGAAAAGTTGGGGGAGCGTTCTTTAATCCGAATGGCATTCTGTTATATTCAAAGTGTCCGTCTTTTGTGGAAAATGCTGTTTTGAATTTATCTTTTTCCTTCATTGCAATTTGATGAAATCCTGAAGCAAGGTCAAAAGCGGAAAAATATTTTGAGTTTCCAAGATTATCTAGAATTTCGTCAATGTTTGGGAGAGGATAGGCGTCTTGTTTTGTTTTATCGTTGAGTTTCCGGTAATCGATTACAATGCGCCATTTCTTTGTTTTGGATGCATCGGACTTTTTCGGAACTATCCATAATGGTGAATTGAATGGGGATTCACTTTCTCTAATAATTCCTTTCTCGAGCATTTCTTTAATTTGTTTCTTAATTTCTTCTTGATGAATTGGAGGATATCGATATTGTTTAACATGGATTGGTTTTTCGTCAATTAGGTCGATCGCGTGTTCTGTTAAATGTGTAATTGGTAGAGGATCTCCGGGTAGAACGAAAATATCGTGATATCTTTTGATAATTTTCCAAATTTCATCTTTTCCTTCTTTTACATGATCCAACCTAGTGTTTTGAGCAAGTAAATTTTCTCTTTTGTTTGTTAATTCTGGAATTTTTATTTCTTTGAGATCAAGATGATTTATTGGTTCAGCTTTCAAGGTTCTAATGCAACCATCTTGATTTGTCCAATTTGGAATCGGAAATGTTGCTTGTCCATTTTCAACATTAACTAGTACATCATAATCTTTCAGTGAAATTTTGGCTTGTCCACTTTAAATTCCTTCTATGTCAAATGTTCTTAAGCAATCTGTTCTTGCAGGCATATTTGTTTCTCGTTTCGGAGGATTTTTACAATAGGTTTTTGGTCCAAATTTTAGAATATGTTTTTCCATGTCCCATTTACTTTTAAATTGTTGCAACATATCAAGTCCAATCAAGCCATCTTCTCTCATTGGCAAATTAGATGGAATTACATGGAGTGTGACTGATTGGGAGAAGAGTTTGGTTTCGAAAGTTCCTCTTGTACTCAAAATATCGCTTGCGATGGTATTAATTTTCTTGTTTTTGGGAAGAATTAGTTTTGGATTATCAATGAGATTTTCTTTAATTAAGGATAAGGTTGAGCCTGGATCAATTAGGAAAATTCCTTGTTTCGTATTTTCAAATTTCAGAAAAATGTGAGCGAGTTTACATTCCTCGTCTCTGATGTTCCTGATGCTATAGATTCTTCTGAAATTTCTTCGATATGATTGTTTTGATTTTGAGGTGGATCCTTTATAGGTTGAGGGGCATTGCGAAAATCCCGTTTATACGATTGTCGATTTTGATCATTGAATTGTTTTCTTCTACATTCTGAAATGATGTGCCCTGGTTTTTTACAATAGTTGCATATTTTTTGGAAGTTTCTTTGGAATGGTTTTTGATTTTCATTTTTATTTTTCATTTTGAAACTTGAGCTTGAATGCGGTTTTTCAGACTAATTATTCATTGAACGAGTCTTAAATGTGATTTCGGCCTTTATAGCAGATGTTATTGCGTCGCGGATACTTTTGGGATGTTCAGTTTTTACATCTAGACGAATTTCTCTTTCAAGTCCTTCTAGAAAATCTATTAATCCTCTTTTTTTTCTTCTTCAATGAGAATTGTTTTATGCGCTTGCGGTATTGAGGTTTTGTTTAAAATTGATTTAATTGCCAAATCGTGGATTTCCATGAATCTCTGGGAATAATTGTGTATCGATTCTTTTTGCCTTTGTTTACAATTCATTCTTTGAATTTGGAAAATAGTAACATCATCGTGACTACCATAATTAATTCGTAGCATGTTTTTTAATTCACTGAAATCCTCGATATTGTCAGCTCTAATATCAACTTTTGCTCTTCCTTTTAATTTGGATCCTAGTATCATTGCTAACAAGAGGCTTTGTTTTTCTCTATCTGTGTTTTTCTTTGCGCTTTCAATTTGATGAATAAATGTTTCGACTGGCATATTTTCTCCATCAAAATCGGATATTGTGATTAGTAATTCCTTGAGTGAAATTTTTGAATCATTTTCATTTTCATCATCGGAAATTTCGATTTCATCATTCTCTGATTTATTCTGAATGTTGAGTTCTATATTTTCTAAGCGTTTGAAAAGATTTTGAAGAAGTTGCTCGATATTTTCCATTTTCTTACCGGATTTGTAATAACGACCGACGTATAAAATGCTTTGGAAGGTTGCGATGCTCCGACGAAGATTTGAAGAGCTCCGATGACGATGTCGATGACAAAGATTTGAAGAGTTGATTATTGTTGTTGAGCCACTAGGAAGTTCTCGTGCATTGATGCTGATGCGTTCGGTCCTGATGTAGAAGGTTCTCGGCGATTGATCTTGATCGATAGAAGATGGGTCGTTCCTTGACGTAGCCCAAATGTCGAAGATTCTTGAAGATTGATCTCGATTGATAGAGGATGTGTCGTTTCTTGATGTAGTCCGGATGTTGAATAATGATTGAGTCGATGAGGTACCAATCACTCCGAATTGTACCCAGATTTCGTGTTAGGACAGCGATATGTCGTCGTTTAAATGGGCTTCAATCACTACGTATTGATCCCGAAGTTGGATAGACGACTTCCCAGAATGTGGTAGTACCTTCGAGTTGTTTTCCTCAGAAAGATCCTCCCAGATCCTCGTTGGTATTCCACGTAAATTGGATTACTTTGAATCCCTTGATGAATCGGTGTCTTGAATGTCGAGTAGCCTTTGGATATCCCTCAGGTATAATCCGTTGACTTTTCTCGATTTTGAAGAAAAGACCCTTGATGCTTGAGTCTTGATGAGATGGACCACCGATTGAGTTCGAAGTGCTCTTTATTGTTTTGAGCACCAGTTTATTCGGATGCCTACGACATCCCGGGCTTACGACATCCCACCGCTGCCACCAATTTATAATGTTACACCGCTCGCGGCGAACACTATATTTTTAAAAACTGCGACGACACTAGCTGTCTTGATTATTTATTTATTTAATGATTAATTATAATCTTGAAATCCTCTTAGAATGTTGTAGAATGTTCAATAGACCGAAGACTTTGTTGACCGTCTCGAGAAACGTCGGTTGTTAGAAAATGGAATATCGAGCAACAGAGTGACGGTGTCGGATTGATTGCTGATGAGTGACTCTCCGAGTCTGACCAAGCGCGGCTTTTTATACTATTGTGATTGCGTCTTTAAGAACGTTCACGATCTCGATTGCGCATATTGAAATACTTTGTCACTTCGCTTGACGTTCGAGAAAGAGCAAGTTGTTTGTGAGGAGTTCTTATCTCAAGGCTAGAGGTGTCAAATTTCACCGTTACAATATATATATAAATATAAAGGGTCTATATATATATATATATATATATATATATATATATATTGTAACGTGACATTTTGCCCCGTTACAAGGCACGGAGTGATTTTGGGTGACGGGTCGGATTTACGACCCTTTTCCTCGGCCGAGGACGCAATGGGCCGCTCGATTCCCGACTCACTTGAAGGGGGGGACGGAAGGGGATCGTCATCGTCGCGAATTATCTGGAAATTTCTGTCTCACGTTTTCTTTTGTAGTTCGGACACACTCTCCATGACCTAAGACGACGAGTAAATCGCCTGTTTGGCGAATGTTTTGCGGCGAGAGCAATCCAGCGTAAAATTCTAAGAAAAGCAACGGCCGTTTCTATTGCGAGGATTGGGAGCTCGCGATCTTTGGTTCGGGCTATATTTTGTTTTGGATAAGGAACGGAGATCGCTGTACGTCGCGCTCTTCCCCATCGCCGGTTTGTAGAGAATAATTGCGAGGAGGGGCGGGTGCTGCCCTCCCCCCTATCTCCTTCACCGCGGTTGACCGAGGACGGTACGCGCGGCGTTTCTCCCAAGATGCAGGCGAACGAGGAACACCGTCGTTTGTGGACAAGGGGGATGCCCGAGGGGTGCTGGTTTATGACCAAATATAATGTGTTTCCCGCCCCTCGGACCTAGCGGCCTAGGTGCCGTACCCGTCCTTTCGAGTAGCAAGCGTCGCGGTCCGACTAAAAATCGGCGCCTCCGTGTTGAGGCTTGGGAGGGTGGTGAGACGGGTGGCGGGTGTTGAAATGTGTGATTTAGCCGTGGGCCCACCGAGGGACTTGAGGGACGCCTCGTCCTGTCGAGGGAGGCCTCCCCCTTGCCCGTCGCCCCCTCCCGGATCTTGGAGGAAGACGTTCGCGAGGCGAACGATAGTAGCTGCGGGAGAAGCGCCGTTCGCGGTAGTTGAAGTGTGTGGTGGGGGGTATTGGCCCGTCCCACGTGCGAATCGTCACCGAGGTCCGAAGTTCGAAATTCGGGCACCGCGTGACAAGGGGGGGCGGGTGCCGCGAGGCACCCAATAACGCTCCTAGATAATAGGCGCACGAGCGCCTTAGTAGGGGCGGTAAGAACTGGGGGAGAGTGAGGAGCGTCAGCGATCGCGACAAAGGAATATATTTCGTCAGTCGGAAGTCGAGTGCCCACGAGTCGAGTCCAGTATTGCAAGAAGAAAATCATCACGAGTGCCCGGCCGAGGACCTTCTCCGCGACGAGGAACGAGAGGCGAAGAAGCGCGTAGCGGTGAGCCCGATCCTCGCAATATCTTTGGGTAAGGTTTGGATGTGCCCTCGCCGGTGGGATTAATTACGAGGAACGCCTCGGTTTGTATTGTTTCGCGATGGGCGAGTTTATTTTGTAGAGGCCCCCCGGTTGAGAAAATGCACATCCAACCCTTCCGTGTTGGCCAAAACTTGATAGTTGCGCGTGGAGTATTCTTTTCTTTTCGCTTTTAATTAATGAAGTGCGTCAGTCGAGTATGGGATTTACGAATCCATTGCGTGCGCGAGTGGGTCCGAGCGGTCGGAACAAAGGCCGGTCATTGTCCGTGTAGCGGGCAGCGTGTAGACGCGCCCGCGCGCGAGAGTTTACCTCGCGTTCTCTCTCTCTCTCTCTCGCACGTCTTCGAGCCCGCGTGCTGCCGGTTATCTTTTTCGGTCTCTCCGCACAGTGCGCGTTATAAGTTCGGTTTCCTTCGGTGAATTTCAGTGCCCGCGTGTTAGTTCCGCGTACTTTACCTAACGATTGTCTTTCGGGTATCTATTCGTTATTTCTTGGCGTTACGATTTTCTCGCGGTTACCTGACGGTTATCTTCCGGGTATTTATTCGGTATTTCTTCGCGTTACGATTTTCTCGCGGTTACCTGACGGTTATCTTTCGGTTATCTGCTTGTTATTTCTGCGCGTTACGATTTTCTCTCGGTTACCTAACGGTTATCTTTCGGTTATCTGCTTGTTATTTCTGCGCGTTACGATTTTCTCTCGGTTACCTAACGGTTATCTTTCGGTTATCTGCTCGTTATTTCTTCGCGTTACGATTTTCTCACGGTTACCTTTCGGTTCTCTTTCGGTTGTCAGTGACGATTGGCCGCCCGCCACTCGTCAGTTCGGTTATCCGTGGTTCGTTACCTCTAGGTTGTCGGTCAGATGTCTACGCGTCCGGACCACGTGTCGCGCATTACACGTCACATAATACGCGCGTTCTTCGACGGCCTACCCGCGTCCGTCCATCGACCATCGCGTATCTTCCGGTTACCTGGCGAATACCTTCCGGTTATCCGACGTGTAGCTTGGTTACCTTTCTTTTTTTCTCGCGGTTACCACCTGACTCAGTCTGTCGAGCGTAAAGTCGTACCGGTTACCTCTCCGTTTAGACGAGATCCTAGGACGGATGATTTTGTTTTGCGAACCGACCTCGCTCAAGTTCCGATCTGACTCGACCCACTTCTACCTATTGTCTCTCGCCGCAAACATGCCTAAGCAAATGGATGTCCGAACCCGTGTCGCGCGTGTTACGTGGACTTCACCGGCGTTGTCCCGGCGAATTAAATCAGGCTACGTTGGCCTCGACGATGGTCCCCTCCCGTGCGCCCGTTCATTGTAATTATGCGATGCGTTGTATTGTTTCGGGTTATTTGGGGAACCGTCCCCGTTCTAAACAAACCCTTGCGTGCGCCCGGTTAATTGAGTTAATTCGTTTTATTGTTTTGGTTATTTGGGGGAAAACCGGCCCCGTTTCTGTTCTTTCATATTTCTCTGTTATTTTGTGGGGAACCGTCCCCGTGTATGTGAAGAAGCGGCAATAAACTTGGAACTAGTTACGAATTCGATTGTCTCCAACGTCTGCGCCCCTCTACCATATTCCCTCGCGTCGGTGAGCTGAGTTAGCCGGCCCGTCCTCGGTCCTCACCGTCCTCCCGCTGTCTTTCGCGTCCGTCCTCGCGGCGTGGGGGAATTTTAAGTCAGTCCTGGACTGGCGGTACCTAGTACCTGGCGCCCAACGCCCCGTGTCGCGAGGCGGCTCAGCCTGTCGGGCGATCGCCCAGGGCAAGAGTTTCAGGTTAACCAGGCGGGAGGAAATGTTAAGACCGGGAAGTGTGGAGGTGCACGCCGAATGCCGCGAAGGCGGGCATGCTAGTCACAAAATGGCGCCCAACGTGGGGCCCGAGATGATCGAAATTCGTAAATTCCGTTATTAGTTGATTGAGCCGAACATAATTTGAACCCCGTGTAAAACGAACCGTGTTGTCAGGGAGTCAGCGCACCATTTACCTTATTACTACCTGGTTTCTCGCTTCCTCTTGATTTCCTCTATTTTCTGCACGATCGAATATAATATGTTTTCTCTTTGCGTTCAATTTGCAATGTCCCAGATGAGTTTCGTTCGGAATTTTAGGCAAAGGTCGACCCAATTTATTTAGCCAGATGAATTGCGATAGGTAAATAGGCCTTTGTCCCGTACTAGGCAATACCGTAGCGCGATATGAAGAAAGAAAAAAAAACAAAAAAAAATAAATAAATAAATAAATATATTATTAGGAAGAGCGCCACTTCTCCTTATCTCGCCACACAGAAGATAAGTCGACAATCCTTTCCGACTCTGCGGATGTTTGCCTTAAGCGTACCTTTCTATTTGATTTTCGCCGAAATTATAATACTTCGTTTGGAATCTGTTTCGAAAAACGTATTATCCCGAGTTCGATTTACCGCGCTACTGCCGTGCTCGCTACCGAAGTTTTTTTTTTCGTCGCACTGTCGCTACTACCCCGAATTACCTACGAATTGTATTGTGGTTGTCATTCCCTCGCTACGGCGAAATTATCTCACTTTCTTATTTTCGCCGGAATTATTTCATCGCATTAAACCTTTGTTGACGTTGCCGTCGATGTGGCTAATGTATTATCTAGAGGTCTCGGAACGTTCCCGCGTAGCTATCTGTCAACAAGTTTTTTTCTTCCGCTCTCTATCTCCGGAAGGTTTTTCATACCTCAAATTTGCTTCGTCAATTCTCTAGCTACCTCGGAAGTATTCCTTTGTGAATAATCCCTTTATTTACCTTCGGAGAATTTCGCAATCGTTAATCCTTTTATTTACCCTCACAGAATTTCGCGACCGTTAATCCCGTATTTACCTCTAACGTAGTCCACCTCGGTTACCTTCTTGGTCAGATTGACGCGATTCGGCGGATAATAAATTTTGGTTTCGTCTATTTACCTCGGACATGCTAGTAATCTCTGTAGTTGTTTTCACAGTATTTCGCGACCGTTAATTCCTTTGTTCGCTTCCGCGTAGGCCGCGGTGATCGGTTTCCTTTGTCAGGCTGAAGCGCTCATGCGGATGGTAATCCGTTGTTTACTTCGGCAGATCACCTAGGGTCAGCTTCTTAGCTCGAAACATTGTTTCGTTTAGCGAATGTGACCGTCAGTCAAATCCCGAGTTTTTTTTTTTGATCCGCCTTTGTCCACACTCGAAAGCCTAATGTCTTATATGTGCGAGGAGCGACCACAAGGCCTCCTTTGGGTACCTCCGAAAGAAAACCATGTTGATCACTTACCTAGGCGGCGATCACAGAGAATGGGATCTCCACCCTCCCGAATTCCGATTCGCGTATAATACCTCTTTTCATACCTCTATTCAAGCGAGTCCGGTGTTCGTTAACTTCGGACGCGAACCACCACCATCTAGCATTAGATTACCTTCCGCGGAAATCGAGATTGTCCCTAACCCCCCGCCGAGGTGGATCGAGAGGATGAAAAACTTAGACGCGCTCCGCGCAAACATCCGTCATTCGATCGCGAACGCGCAACAACGACAAGCGACCTATTACAACCTTCGGCGGCGACCACGCGAATTCCGAGTTGGCGAACTGGTCCTAAAACGATCTCACGTCTTATCGTCGGCTAGCCAAAACATCGCGGCCAAACTGGCACCCAGATTTAGCGGCCCGTTCGTCATTCGTAGGAAATTGTCCTCATTAGTTTTAGAATTGGCCGATCCGAACGGAACCTGGACGGGAAAAACGGACATCCAGGACTTGAAACCTTACGTTATTCAGTAGATAGATCATTCAACCATCGTCATTTCATTTACAGGCCATTACCTACTCCCTTTACCTCCCTTCTTAGAGAGAGTAGGGTAGATCCAGCAGAGTGAGGCAAGATCGACGAAGGAAAAGAAAGGAGAGAAAAAGAAAATGGACCCACGCACCGCTCGGCGGTCCCCAAGACCGGAGTCCCCAGGCAGCTTCGAGGACACTTTGGCTTACGAGGAGGCACTGGGAGGAGGGTTCGTACCCGTGAGCCCGCCCTCCACCATCAACCTCTCTTTCTCCTCGGAGTCCTCGCTCGACGGCCCTCCGGAAGGGGTCGAGCCCCTTAGGGACACGGAAGCGCATGGGCGATTCCGGGTACCCTCACCAGTTCCCTCAGCCGTGGAAGAACTGCGACTGGCGAGGGACTTGCAGGACGAGCCCCAATTGGACGAAGAGACCCTCTGGAAGCTGTCGCGCCCATACGCCCGCGAGCTGGCAGCGGTGGAATTCCTGCGACCCGGGTTCTTCCACGACATGGCTCGACAGGTCGTCGTCCTAACCCACAAGGGCCACGAGGACTGCCCGATCTTCGACGGGCTAAATCGCCCAGTGCGTCGGGCTACCGCCGCGGAGGTGCGGGAGGTGCCCCAATCCATTGAGAGCGCGTGCCAGACCCTCGGGGATCTACACCTTACGCCCGGCATCGACGCGGCGACCCAAACAGCGGGGGGCGTCAGGGAATTGGGCACGCAGACAACCCCAGCTCTGGTCCGGAACTCCGAAACCCAGACGGAGGATGCCCAGGAAGACGGCACGGGACTAGTGTTCATGGGCGTGGCAGGAACCTCCAGCCCGGGGGCCCACGCGCCCCAGCGTCCTGCACCCCGGGGACGCGATCGCAGACCCCACCGCCAGTCTCCTCGCCGAAGCCCCTGCCGCCCGGGACCACGCTATGGGCGCTGTTTCAACTGCGGGGAGTTGGGCCACACACGACAAACGTGCGACATGCCCACCAGGACCTCGTGCTGGCGCTGTGGTTGGCCGGGAGTAACGGTCCGGGAGTGTCCCAGGCACGGGGAGTCCTGGTACCAGACCCGGACCTCACGGCCCGATTAGGACCACGTGGCCTAGCTAGCGCCTAACTCGCGTTTTTTTCCCTTTCCTACTGCCTTAACGATCCCTTGATCATACCTACTAGTTATGTTAAGTTACCTACTGCATTAAGAGATAGATGCTCAATTAAAATCAGACTTATTACAAACACGCCAGTTTCGTTGATTCACCCCTACCCTGACCGATCGGTCGGAAATTTATATCCCCACAGGCCAATCATCTCGCGGTCCGCAGCGGAGGAGTGAATTAAGAGGAAGGCTTTGAAGAACCCTAGGTGATGCTGATTCTCCCTGTCAACCGCGGTTACCTCCACATCGTTACCTTATCTTAGATTACCTCGCAAAGTTCTTGTTTTATTTCTCTCTTCGAAATTTAATCCCTTGTTTTCCTTCTGGGCAATTTACCTACC
>OZ023313.1:54663313-54777590 GCA_964007375.1 Ophion obscuratus
CAGCGAAAGAGTGCTAAAATTTTATTATTACTAAATTATTACTAATTATGCTAAAAAAAAATCGTTTAGCATTTTTTCTCTCTGCCGGAATTTATCTTCGGCAGGATTCTCCGAAGATCGAATTTTCTAGCAATGACGATCGGAGAAGTCTCGCTCTATAGGAAAACGGTAAAATTTTACTATCGCGAATTGTTTAGAGGTCATCGGTGTAAAATTTTCGAAAAATCGTTTTGATGGAAGCACTTTTAAAAAATTCTTGGAAACTTAAAAAAATGTACAATGCTTTTTGTTTAAACAATTGCCATCGGCATTTTTTTCTCTGCCATGGCTTATCTTCGGCAGGTTGTCTGCGGCCGACCAAATTCGCGAGCGAATGCGATCGACCGGGTTTCACTCTGCAAAAGAGTGGTAACATTTTATTATTACTAAATTATTACCAATTATGCTAAAAAAAAATTCGTTTAACATTTTTTCTCTCTGCCGCAATTCATCTTCGGCAGGTTTCTCCAAAGATCGAATTTTCTAGCAATGACGATCGGAGAAGTCTCGCTCTACAGAAGAGCCGTAAAATTTTACTATCGCGAATTGTTTAGAGGTCATCGGTGTAAAATTTTCAAAAAATCGTTTTGTTTGAAACACTTTTAAGAAATCCTTGGAACTTTGAAAAATATGATGCATATTCCTTTGTAGCTGAAACAAACCATTATAAAGTGGTTTTGGAGCTATTTTTTAAGGAAGTCTCCGCCACTGAAAACCGTCTTTGGCGATGTCTCATGCCGGTAGGCGCAGTTCTCAACTCTTATAAGCCTATTGTGGGGACGAAGTCACCGACTAAAAATAGTTTTATTTTCGACCAATAGGTGGCATTATATTAAGGGGGAAAAAACTTGTTCAGCTGTAGCGTCTTTCAAACCGTTGGTTTCAAACACGTTTTTTTAAAAACCATGTTTTTGATATCGGGACGAACCAAAACTCAAACAATATTCGACTAATCGACTTGAAAGTTTAACTGTAGTTTCTTAGATTGCTGTAAGAGTCAAGGACGAGCACTTTTTTTCGATTGACTGAAAATTGTCAAAAATATATCACTTTTTATACCCAACCCCAAAAAATTAAAGAAACAGAAAATTTCTTCACTTTTTAAAGTGTTTTTTGAAAGGCTGTATCAATGTTAAAAATAGTCGTATCAAGATGAAAAAGAAAAACATTATTAAGCTTCAGGTTTCTAGTTTGAGATCTTTTGGCAAAATAATTTTGTGAGCTACGGTTATCGCGCAATCATAAGAGATAGCGAGGAAATTATTTTTCCAATTTTATTTTTTCAAGGGATTTTTTACAGTTAAATCAATGCATAGGTCCGTTAGCTTGTTTATTCATTTCCAATTTGGTTTTTTTGTGTTCTCTCTACGTCAACTTTTTCTGAGATATCCGACTTATAATAAAAAATGTTCCTTTTTTGTTTGATCAATGATATCACAACAACCAATGATCGCACTGGAAATTATTAGGAAACTTTCAAAAACTTGAATCAATTTCGTAAAAGACCCTTTTGCTGATTTTTGAGAAAAAAAAAATCATTTTTCACCATCAACAGTAGTATGAAAAATAGAACAAAAAATAACATTTTATGGTTTTTCAGTTAATCTACTACTTCATTACAAATATTGGTAGAAAGACTAATATCGCCACGTTTATTTTTCATCTTTATGTACACCCAATAGCCGTATACATTTTCAAATTGACCCCCTGACCCGTTTTGCCGGACCGATCGATCAAAGTTTTACAAGAGAATTAAAGGAACAAGTGTTCCTAAACATCGTGTAATCATGATCAAAATGAAAACACCCATTTTCTTCGACTATTTTTAGACCTTTGCAGTAGTTGCTTGTTAAATTTGAGAAAAGAAATTGAGAAATAAAAAAATTCTAATCTGTTTAAATTTGTAACATTTTTCAGGAAACAATGGTGACTCGTTGTTGCCATGCTTCGGCTTTTGCGCACCATAATTTCACTCATCTTTAATTGCATTGATTAAAAGTTGATACCCCTAAGCGGTATTCGCTAGTCGATCTGAGAACTCGTATGCCATTAACTGTCGATATTTTCTGCGAAGGTTATTAGGGATACAAAAAACATTTTTTTTTCACAAATGATCTCTTGTTTAGAACGAAAAACTATTGAACAATTTTTTTCAAAAACTAATGTTTGTGTAAACAATTTCAATTTTTGATCATGCCTAGTTTTGAAAAAAAACATTGTTTTCCATAACCCTAATAACCTTCGTAGAAAATATTGAGAATTAATTGCATAAATGTTCTCAGATCGACTATTGAATACAGCTTGGGAGTATCAACTTAAATTGATGCATTTAAAGACGAGTGAAATTAAAGAATTAGTCAGTATTGTTTCCTGAAATATTTTACAAATTAAAAAAAATGTCCATCTCTCGAATTTTTTTCTTGTATTCAACAAGCAACTAGTGCCAAGTTGTGAAAAAAGTTGAAGAAAATTAGTATTTTTATTTTGATGATGATTATAAGATGTTTAGGAATAATACACTTGTTCCTTTAATTGTTTTGAAAAACTTCGATTAACTTTTGATGGAAAACGGTTCGATGAATTAATTTGCAGACTAACAGGGGTATTGGGGGTAAATCGAGCTGAAAAAAAACGCGGCCACATTAGTCTTTGCATCAATATGTGTAACGTAGTAGTGGATTTACTGAAAATCCAGAAAAAGTAATTTTTTGTCCTTTACCAAATAACAGTTAAGGGTGAAAAAGAATCACAAAAATCAACAGGAGGGGCTGGCAGGAAATTTATTCGACTTTTCAAAGCTGCCCTCTAATTCCCGTTGCGATAATTGGTTGCTGAGATATCGATAATCAAAGACAAAAGGATTTTTTTTCATTCGAATTCGGATATCTCAGCAAAAAATGGACGTAGAGAGATAAAAACCAAATTGAAGCTGTATAAACAAGCTAACTGACCTATACATTGAGTTAACTGAAACAAAATTCCTTAATCCGATGACCCCTGAAAAAAAAACAAATTTAGAATTTTTTCTTCCGGTATTTCTTATGATTGCGCGATAGCCGTAGATCACAATTTTTTTGCCAAAAGAACTCGAAACTATGATCTTGAAGCTTCAAAAGGCTTTTTTTCATCTCAATGGGACAATTTTTCACATAGACACAGCGCTGAAAATAAACCAAACAAACCCTAAAAAATGAAGAAATTTTGTTCCTGTAATTTTCGGAGCCGTATATAAAAAATATGGTTCAAAACACGAACTTTTTTTAACTCGTCTCTTTTCTTTAATTATTTTGAAGTTTCCCCTCATTTGACTGCTAAAACTAACGAAATAAACGAAAATATTTTACTCTTAGTTCCATGATTAAATTGATGATAGTTCTACTGCGTTCCACGGAGAGGGTATGAGGTTGAAATTTGCAACGTTGGAACGCAATAAAAATTGAAATTTGTTAAGTCTTTTTTTTATATTTCGGCAACCTTTGTTTACAATAATGCTCCAACCGTTTTTTGAGATTGTTGAAAAAAATCGTCACCGTGTACTCCCATCTAAGGGGTCACACCACTGTAGAATTTAAGAAAAATTGTTTTTTTTACTTGCCGTAACCACGTGAGGTGGTAGGGGTCCTCTTTCACCACAAAAAAAAATCGACCAAATCCTCGACCCCACGGTCTTGCCGTCTCCTTGTTAGATGAGTTCCACGACGTTTTCTCGCCTGGCACTATGATGGGATAAGTGATTGTTATATTTTTGCATTTATATTCTTTGAATTGTCCGATAGACTATGTTGAAAATTAACTTTTTAACATCTAGAAGTCTTACCATAATTATTGGCGTCATCATCAGCTTCACAGCTTGTTGGCACATTGAGCAATTCCGTGAGTGACTTGCGCCTGCACATTTTGACGATTTTGACTGTTGACTTTTTTCTCGGGCCCCCCTCTGCGTCTGTTGTGAACGCATACTTTTCAGCTTTTAATTTTTCCAGTCGATACAGCGCAACATCGTATGACGCTAGAATTTGTCAAGAAGGTTAGGTTGTGATGATGTTAATTTAAGAAGTAATACAAAATATCGTTTGAGTAACCCTTACGTGTGCTTTCGCTGACACAAATCGACCATGGCGGCCAACTCTCGAGTGGCGGCTGTTCTCTATGAACTCCAGCCTGTAGCATACAGCATGGTTTTGTCGTGTACGGAGGTGGCGGATATTTGGCTTAACATTTCTTCGTTTCCCAGTCGCAGAAAATCCATGATGCGAGAATAACATCGATGACTAAGATCTCCTTTTTGGCTTTCTACAAATTGAACCAGAAGAAATTTTATTTTTTTAAATTTCTCCGTACTTGAAAATTTCTCCGTACTTGATTTTCCTTACGAAATTTATCCGTACTTGATTTTCCTTACGAAATTTATCCGTACTTGATTTTCCTAAACCGAAGTACAACATAACAGTATTTCGATTCTTATTAACGAAATCAATTCATAGTCCACCAGTACTCACCTGGCTGTGTTTTAAGTGCTGCGAAATATTCTTTTTTTCTCAGCCATGTCGAAGAAAATTTTTCATCTGACCACGCGTACCAGGAAGCCTGCAGGTTATGTTTAATCACTTCGTGCTATAATTCGTGGCTCTTCACCATTTAACTTTCCTTTTTCGAATCTTTTATTTTATAAAAACTTTCTTTATATTCCGGCACGGTTTTTTCTATTCTAATTATTTTTCGACCACAAATTGATTTGACGACACACGTACCACGAGGCGTGCAGGTTATGTTCGACCGCACGGTGTCTCTTACATTTATTCCTCTTTTTTTTTTTTTATTGCGTTCTTTTATATTTCTTTGGTTATTTATTTGTCCTATTGTTTAATTATTCATACGCACTCGGTTCTTTAAATCGAACAAAACTTATTTTACGCGATACGTGCGCGGTTCAATCAATACGAAAATCGTTGTTCCGCGTCGTCTCGATAGTCGCGTTCTCTTCAACGTAAACACGAATTTGCGCGCACAACATGGCCTGTTTGGTACGTTAGATCACTCGGCGTTTTCATTGCACGCTACAATTCGTGGCTTTTCGCGAATTCTTCTATTAAAACAATCTTTATATTCCGGTACGGTTTTTTAATCGAATTATTTTCGACCACAAATTATTATCATGTCACACGTACCACGAGGCGTGCAGGTTGTGTTTAACCATGCGCCGTCTTTTCATCACTTTTCCTCTTTCTCTTTTTAATTTAGTTATTTTACGTTTCTTTGGTTATTTATTCGTCCTATTGTTTAATTCTTTATGAGCACTCGTTTTTTTAAATCGAATCTAACTTTCCTTTTCCGCCGACAATCACCGCCGAAAAGCGTTGTTCCGCGTCGTCTCGATAGTCGCGTCCTTTTCAAAGTAGACACGAATATGCGCGCACAACGTGGCCTTCCGTTACGTTGGATCACTCCGCGTTTTCTTTGCACGCTACAATTTGTGGCTTTTCACGAATTCTTTTATTAAAACCTTCTTTATGTTCCGGCACGCTTTTTAATTCGAATTATTTTCGCGACACACGTACCATGAGGCATGCAGGTGAGGTTCAAACACGCGGCGTCTTTTCATCACTTTTCCTCTTTCTTTTTTTTTTTAATTTTGTTATTTTACATTTCTTTGATTATGTTGTGTCCTCAAAAGACAGGAATTTTCATATTGCTAACGCATGAGGTTCAAAGACCCCATGCGACAATATCGAGCTCGATATTTCACAAGCCCGATATTCCGCTCGACTCAGCCGAAAAAACGCTGAATCACAATCGAACGATTCGAACGTTCTCGAAGGATTGGTTGCGAAAACCCGAGTTAACAATTAGCCGAAAGAACTAATCGAAAGGCAGTCTTCGGCCAGAAGCCGAGGAGGTCGGTCTCAAGGCATAAAGAAGAATTGTAATATTGTTGCCTAATTTTAAATAAAATATAAGTTGTTCAAGTTGCAATATCCCGAGATGGAGATTTACTCGGAACGGGAAAAGTCCCCACATATCCTCGCCCTCGAGCATCCGACAACCCACGGTGTCAACTTACTCGAGAGCGAATTTCCGTGCTCTCCGCGCATCGTCAGAAGCCGGGGCACAACATTGGTGGCAGCGGTGGGATTCCCGCAATAGGGGAAACCGCAACTTTGCATTACACAACTTGAAAAAAAAAAAGAAGAAGGAAACATCCTATTCAACGTACAAAATAAACTGAACGCAGCAAGTGCTGAAAAGGAGGTCAACGAGTCATTCGATCGACGACCGTCGAACCGGACAAATAAAAAGAAAACGTGCGGCGTAAGCAAACGCCCGAGTCAACCGTACAGAGCTGTCCAAAAGCAACCAGATCCCGAGGATCATCGATACCAGACCGACCCAAGGACGAAGACTCACCAAATACCTTCTACAACGGAACAACAGAGCGCACGAGAACAGCAAACCAAAGCAACACGACAACAGGGAACAATACTGGCAATTTCCTGACAAACAGCTACGAGAACGAGGTCAACATCTTGTGAACAACCGACTACGAAGCATCGATCAACATGAGGCGCATCATCGTACTGTAAGTGACAGAACATTTATCAAAAAACACCCTCCAAAGCCAAACAATTAAACATTAATGTCAAACGAAGACGAGCGTCGTAAATTATACCGATTACCGGGTAACAACAAATTATCGCGTTCATTAAATTCAATTTTCGACGAACTCATTTCAAGAGATCGTCCCGAGAATCAAGCAGTCGAACAAGAACTACAGGAACCTAGGAAAAAGCGATTTCGATCCGCAACAAGTTCAGACGAAAGTCCAAATTCACAAAATTCCTCAAATAGGCCGACAGCTGCCAAACGTACCAAAATTTAATCCGCAGCAGATCGAACCGTTCATTTTTCTGATCAATCAGAAAATTCTGATGAATCTCCTGAAAATACAGACACTAGGCGTGGTCGTGAAATAGAAATTGAAGAATTTTCCCTACTCCAACTTAATTCAGATAACATGGCGCAAGAAAATGGTTTCATGACCCTAAAGGAGGCGCGAAGCCTCATTCCCCGATTTGATGGCGAAAAACCTGAAGAAGTCGACGACATAATTGAAGCATTCGGCTATGCAAACGTGTGCGTTGCAGCAGCCGATAGACATTCCCTTTTACAATCCGTGTTAGCAACAAAAGTAATAGGAAAAGCGCGAAAAGATACCCGATATAAAGAAATTGAATCGTACGAACAATTTAAAGAAGAAATGACAGCATTATATGGAACGCGACGTACAGTAGCCGCGTTACAAGTCGATTTTAATAGGTGCAAGCAAAAATACAACGAGAGCGTGTTAGCATACGGTCAACGACTCGAGGCCATAATGATGGAATTAATTGAAGCCAGCAGAACCGAGGCAAGATTGCCTGCGGAAAAAAGAACAATTGAGACTTATGTAAGGCAATTAGCCCTATACAACTTCGAAAGAGGACTTCGAAGGGAATGTCAAATCTTCGTAAAGGCTCGAAGATTCAAGGATCTCGGATCAGCCCTTAAAGGAGCAATGGAAGAGGAAAAATCGCTACAAGGAGGCGAATCTATAAACAAGCAGACTCATCTGGAAAAACGACCGCCGATGACGTGCAATAAATGTCACAAAATGGGACATTTAGCGAAGGATTGCCGATCCAACACATTGTCTTACGGAAGATACAGCCTACTAGCTCCATCAAAAAGCGTGCATCAATTCAACATCACTTGCAATTACTGCAAGAAACCGGGACACGCGTACAAGGATTGCCGAAAAAGGAATTGGCAACAAGGACAAGGAAACGGATATCGACAGGCACCGGGAACGGGGTATCATCAAAATCATCAAACGAATTATCAGCAGGGCCAAGGAACCAGCTACGACAACAAGAGTGGGCCCCCAGGGCACCCAAATCAGTATCACTGGAACGCAAATAAAAATAGGCCAAAAGAAGACAGACCGAAGGAAGAAAATCGCAACGACAGCGAAAAGAAAAAAATAATTGGATCATTTTCGCTCTATATGATAACGGCAACAAATGTAGACAGGTCAAGAGTAGAAAACCCCAACGACAGCGGAAACAGGAAAACAATCAGGTCATTTTCGCTCGATATGGCAACGGCAATGAACGAAGACAAAAAACGCATCGTCAGAAAAATAATCGAAGCATCGAATACAGGTCCGTCCAAAAGAAAAAATACAAGGAAGAAAATAAAATCGTACTGGATAACGACTATTAACTCTGGAGGAGCCGCTAGCGACTTCCACATCGCGTCTCCCCAGGCTAAAGACAAAATCCTCACGTTGAAAGGACACACCGGAGCCCAATGTAGTCTCATAAAAAAAGAGTGTATTAAAAAAAGACAAATAATAGAAGAAACGATCGAACTCAAAGGAATCGGAGGAAAAAAATTCTACGTACTGTGTAAAATTATGCTCGTGCTCGAAACACCTGCAGTAAATGTAGAATACGGATTCTACGTAATATATGACGCAGTACCACTGGAAGTAGACGGAATAATGGGTTTGGACCTCACGAGAGAGCACAACGTCGACATCCTAAGCGGAAGACATATTAAAATATACGGACATCCGATCCCTATGCTGGACGGAACGAATAAAATTAAACCACCTCCCAGAACAGAGCAAATGCTATACGCAAAAACATTGACGGCAAAAATAGGATGTGTCGCAGCAAAAGAAGTGCGACCAGGAGTAAAGATAGGCGGATGTTACGTCCACCCAGAAGGACATTCCTGCCTCATAGTAGTGCGAAACTCAAACAATGAAGAAATCGAAATAGAAAGGCCAACGGTGCAAATTGAAGAAACTGAAGAAGAAAAGCCAACCGAAGAAAAGGAAATAAGTGCTGTAACGATCGAAGAAAAACTAAGAAGAAAAAACAAAATATGGGAAGAAATCAAAAGAGATTCGAACTTAAACCCAGAAGAAGAAAAATTCCTACGCGAATTTGCTGACGCTTACGCTGACGTCTTCCATTTGGAGGAAGAGTCGCTTGGATACACCGCTATAGTGGAGCACCGCATAATCGTACGATCAGGGACAATGCCAATAAAAATTCGTCCATATCGATTACCAGAAGTCCACAAGCAAGAAATAATTCGACCGAGGAAGAGCCCATGGAATGCTCCTCTACTCGTCGTTCCAAAAAAGCCTGACGCCGACGGAAATATACGCAAGAGAGTGGTAGTAGACTTCGAAAAACTAAACGAAGCAACGGAAGGAGACTCGTATCCATTGCCTAATATTACCGAAATATTGGACCAATTGGGACGAGCAAAATACTTCACTACTCTCGATTTGGCATCGGGATTTCATCAAATCCCAATGGCCGAAAAAGACAAGGAGAAAACCGCTTTCGCCACTCCTCTTGGACATTACGAGTACAACCGAATGCCATTTGGATTAAAAAAACGCCCCACCAACCTTGCAAAGGCTGATGGACGCTGTACTTGCTGGATTACAAGAACTAAAATGCTACGTATATCTCGACGATATAGTAGTATACGGATCATCGTTCGAAGAACACAACAAAAGGCTGACAGAAGTATTCAATCGACTGAAAGAAACCCAATTAAAGGTTCAACCTAGGAAATGTCGATTTCTGCGAAAAGAAACCCAGTACTTGGGACACATTATTACCGAAGTGGGAGTAAAACCCGATTCGGAAAAATTAGAGGCTGTACAACGATTTCCAGCCCCAAAAAACGTAGAAGAGGTGCAATCATTTCTGGGACTAGCCGGATATTACCGAAAATTCATACAGGATTTTTCAAAACTTCCAAAGCCGTTAACAGAACTGATCAAGAAAGAAAACAAATTCATTTGGGACGAAAACTGCGAACAAGCTTTCCAAAAATTGAAGGAAACTCTCAGCACCGCACCGATCCTGCAGTATCCGGATTTCGAGAAACACTTCGTGGTCACAACTGATGCCTCTGACAAGGCAATAGGCGCGATTTTATCGCAAGGAAAAGTCAGAGAAGATCTACCCATCTGTTACGCGAGTCGCACTCTGAACAAGGCAGAGATGAATTATTCAACAACGGAAAAGGAAATGCTAGCAATAATTTGGGCAGTAGCGCAATTCCGACCATACATATATGGAACAAAATTCACCATCGTGACGGATCATAAGCCCCTCACATGGCTTTTCATCGTAAAAGATCCAGGATCACGACTAATGCGCTGGAGAATAAAAATAGAGGAGTTCAACTATACCATAGAGTATAAGGCTGGCAAGAAGAATACGAATGCGGATGTTTTAAGCCGTATGTATGTATTGCTGCTGACGCGGCAAGAACCCAAGGCGGTGGTACATCACAAGGACGCCGAAAAGCGTGGTAGAGGAAGGCCGCGGAAGGCCCCCCGCTCCGCGCCTTCGCCGGCATCAACAGACCCGAGCCAGCATGGCCGTGGCCAGCGGGTCCCGCGAGCACGTGGCCGGCAGAGAAAAACAATGCAGCCCGCTAGAGAGGAACGCCCACGCAAGGCGACAGAGGCCCACGCGAGCGAGAACGGACCGCCACTCCCACCAGTGGAGGCGGACCCGGCAGCAGGCCCGAGCGGAAAAGAGAAGGAAATAGAAAAATACTCGAGCGCAAGCGAGACAACAAGCGACAGCGAGACAGAGACGGAAATAGGAGATCGAGAGTGCCCGAGTGAAGAGGAGCGAGGTACGATTCTGCAAGAATACCACGACGCCCCTCTTGGAGGCCACCCAGGCGAAAAAAGGATGAAACAACGAATAAAGATAAAGTACAGCTGGCCTGGAATGAATAACGAAATAAAAAACTACGTAAAATCATGCGACAAATGCCAGAAAAATAAAATCATGCGACGCAAGCATGCTCCCATGACTATTACCGACACACCCAAGAAACCATTCGTCAAATGTGCAGTCGATATAGTAGGTCCCTTACCCGAGACCGAAGCCAGGAATAAATACATCCTGATTTTTCAAGACGCATTGTCCAAATATAGCGCAGCTATACCGCTAAAAACGCAAGAAGCCAAGGAAGTAGCCAAAGGATTTGCAACTCAAATTGTTTGCAAGTACGGCAATCCACAAGAATTATTGTCAGACCAAGGAACGAATTTTCTGAGCGAAACTTTCAAGGAGATGTGCCAATTATTCTGAATAAAAAAGATTCAAACGACGGCATACCATCCCTAATCAAACGGAGCATTGGAGCGTTCACACCGAACTCTTGCAGAATACCTGAAATGTTTCATTAAAGAGGATCAAATGGATTGGGATGAGTGGTTGCCATACGCGATGTTTACCTACAATACCACTCCGCACACAGCAACAGGTTTCACTCTGTACGAGTTGGTGTTTGGAAAGGTAGCCGATTTACCGACGGCGCTTCAAGAAGCACCACGAAAGACGTACTCATACGACGATTATGTCTCCGAGTTACGCGAACGGCTTCGAGCCACATGGAACGTGGCAAAAAAACGATTGGAAAAAGGAAAGGAAAGGGTAAAAGAAAGGCATGATATCACCGCTGGTACGGTGGAATACCGCCCCGGCGACAGAGTCCTACTCCACGACACTACTGTACGCCGAGGCCGATCAGCGAAGCTTTCCCCCAAGTGGACAGGGCCTTACACAGTACGGAACAAAGATTCCGAAGTGAACTACACTATCGGCCGTGGACGTAAAGCAGTCCGGGTACATGTAGACCGGATTAAACCCTACATTTCCTACTGACCGGTAGAGTGGGTGGGACTACTCGCCTGGCCCGCGGAGGCCCGCGAGCGGCCCACGAGGCGTAGATCGACGTTTCCCCGTCTCGCGCCTTTGGCAAGCAACGGTCGAGCGACCAACGTCGCGCGACGGATTCGCGTACGGGTAGCGAGCTGTCGCTCGTTCAACAACAAAAAATATATAAATAAAAATAAAACGAAATCATAAAATAATAGAAAATGAAATACAGTGATAAAAATAAAAGAATAAATAAATAAATGAACTCATATGAAATGAAATGGAAAGATAAAGTAAATAAAACAAAATGAAATAACGTTCAAATGAATGAAAGAATCTATAACAAAAATAAGCGAATGAAATAGTCGAAAAGAGAGAATAAATAAATTAAATTAAATTTACAAGAAGAAAGATAGGAAGAGCTCTAAATTTCTAGAGAAACAAAACAAATGATAAACGGAAGGAAATAAAAAGGTAAATAAACTAAAGATAGCGAGTCTAAAATAAAAATGAATAATATGCATGTAAATTTTTCGTGTAAATACAACAGCAAAAAATGATGAATAAAAAGAAAAATAATAAATAAAAAGCGGAAAATGAAAGGAAAAGCAAATATAAACCAAACTTTTTGTATCTGGTTACATTCTAAGTTTAAAAAAAGGAGAGAGAGATTATAGAGGGAAGAAATCGCAATGTAAGCAAAAAACGATTATTCGAACTCGCAAGAAAAAAAAGGAACAAAAGTATTGCACGTACAAATAGGGAAACAAGCAAGAAAAAAAAATATTGAAAATAAAAAGGCAAACCCTTTTTGCAGGTTATTAATCTCAACAGTTAGGACAACAGAAGGGAATAACGAAAGAATGGAAAATGCAGAATTCCACGCAACGCAATTTTCCACAACCCCAGGAATGTATTACGAGGAAATCGGAAAACTACACACGATTCAGGTAATGTGGAAACTGGTAATCCGCATGGATCTTCTGCCAATAGCAAATACAGAAAAGAGTATTAGGGAAAAGCTGGAAAAGCTATTAAAATTATGTCAAACGATGCCAGAGGACAAGCTATGTTCTCTCGTAACGAGTTCCCTCGAAACTATGAAAGAAAAAATAAATTCCGAAATGCAGTCCATTTACGATATAACTGGCACGAAAGGTAGAATAAATAGAAGAGGATTAATAGACGGATTAGGATCCATTATAAAATCGATAACAGGTAACTTAGATGCGAATGACGCTGCGAACATCGAACGGCAAATCACAGCAATAACGAAAAAACAAGAAACAACAGAAGATGCGTTAAAAGAAAATTTGCAAATCCAGCAAATTACACTGGAAATGTTCAATCGCACAACGAATCGCCTCGCGGCAAACGAAGAAACACTAGGCCGTTTAGTAAACAATTTACACCATGGAATGCAAAATCTCGTAATAGATATTTTAACACGTCAACAATTGGACGAGAAATTAACTACTATTAGCGTAATAATCGAATCCTTATTAAACGATATACGTCAAGTATCTAACTTTTTAGTAGGTTTGCCAAAAGGAATCGTTAATCCTACAATATTGCCGCCTAGACAACTCTACGGGTATCTAATAGAAGCATTACCAATCCTACCAAAAGGACTGAATTTTCCGACAAAAATTCGTCCACAAAAAATTAACGAATTACTGGAAATTTCTGAATTAGGCGCATATAGTATTCAAAATACCCTCACCGTTGTGATAAAAATTCTATTAATCAACAACGAGTTCGATGTGAATAAAGTCTATGCTCTACCCGTAAGAGTATAAGAAGACACGTTTCGGTTCATAGAAACGACCGTAAAATATGTTATAATTGATCGAGAGCGTCGAGAATATCTATCATTCTCAGAAAACGAATTATCCAAATATAAACGACAAAATTATCAATATTACTGTCATCCGAAAATCGCAAGACGAATAATACGATTAGGAGCGTCATGCGAACTATCGATATTTTTAGGAAAAGACCCCGAAAAGACGAATTGTACACATCGTTTAGTTAAATTCGAAAATTCTTTGGTCATTGTTCTGGAACAAGAAGGGCAATAGATATATGTAGCCCCAGAAACAGTAGCTCTCATGATAAACTGTAAAAAGTCTGCGACAACTCATGGAACAATTGCTGGAACAGGATTATTGGCTTTGGATGGGAAATGTTCCGTCACCTCCATAGATTTTAAGATTGAAAATTTGAAGGAAACTGTACACGAAAAATTTCTACAATTTTTACCGCCATTCAATCTATCTTTTCTCACTACAGAAAACGAATTACCTCAACCTTCAATGTTGCAAAATATTCCTCATACGATAATTAATGATCCATACGAAGTTAACAAAATTTTTGTAAGAAATATTGAAATTTTTTTTAAGAAATATTATTTTGTTAAGAAATATTGAAAACAAAATTAAACAAAAATTATGATTATGTGACAACACAGAGTCACATCATAGGGAATTATGCCCTCAGCGGAATGATTCCCTTCGCAATGATTATATCGTATTTCGGAATTAAAGCGTTGCAACGGCAACGTTTAAATGCTACACCGCCGAACGACGACCTTGCTGACGTAGCTCCGGCCAGACCGCGAGCTGCTAAACGCAAGGCAACATATTCATGCGAAATGCATCTCGCACACGCACAACGTAAATGTGTATGAAAAAAAAGGAAAAATAACTATTAAAAAAAAGGTACATAATATAGTATTAGAAAGGCGCTTGTACCTTCGTAATCTATTGTATTATTGTAAGCCGAGAGACGATCGAGAGACAAAACTTGCCAAAGCTATGAGAAAAAAAATGTATTATATCGCCGAAATTGGGAATTTCATCTTCCCATGGTGGAGGAATGTTGTGCCCTGAAAAGACAGGAATTTTTATATTGCTAACGCATGAGGTCCAAAGACCCCATGCGACGATATCGAGCTCGATATTTTACAAGCCCGATATTCCGCTCGACTCAGCCGAAAAAACGCTGAATCACAATCGAACGATTCGAACGTTCTCGAAGGAATGGTTGCGAAAACCCGAGTTAACAATTAGCCGAAAGAACTAATCGAAAGGCAGTCTTCGGCCAGAAGCCGAGGAGGTCGGTCTCAAGGCATAAAGAAGAATTGTAATATTGTTGCCTAATTTTAAATAAAATATAAGTTGTTCAAGTTGCAATATCCCGAGATGGAGATTTACTCGGAACGGGAAAAGACCCCACAGACTCTCGCCCCCGAGCATCCGACAACCCACGGTGTCAACTTACTCGAGAGCGAATTTCCGTGCTCTCCGCTCATCGTCAGAAGCCGGGGCACAACAATTATTTATTCCTCCTATCGTTTAATTCTTTATTTGCACTCGGTTTTTCATATCGAATAAAACTTTTTTCACACGACACGTGCGTGGTTCAGTCACCACGAAAATCGTTGTTCTGCATTGTCTCGATAGCTGCGTCGTTTGCAATTTCGACACGAATACCCATGTAGGGTGATCGGTAGTGGCCAATGATTGGCCGATGCTCGACGCCAAGCTTGCCAACATTGGCACTCGAGCTTGGCCCGATCATCGACCGAGCCTTGGATGATAAGAGCGGTCCGATATTGGCAATCAATATTGGCCCTAGAATGGCTTACGAGAATCGGCCGAGCATCGCGTATGAGCTCGTTCGAGAATCGGCCGAGTATCGCGTATGAGCTCGTTCGAGAATCGGCCGAGCATCGCGTATGAGCTCGTTCGAGAATCGGCCAACGATGAGTCCCCATCAAGGTTGCCATCATTGGCACTCGAGCTTGACCCGATTATCGACCAAGCCTTGGCGGATAATTGTGACCCGATATAGTTTACCAATATTGGTCCTAGAATGGCTTATGAGAATCGGCCGAGCATCGCCTATGAGCTCGTTCGAGAATCGGCCAACGATGAGTCCCCATCAAGATTGCCATCATTGGCACTCGAGCTTAACCCGATTATCGACCGAGCCTTGGCGGATAATTATGGCCCGATGTAGTTATCCAATATTGGCCGTAGAATGGCTCATAAGAATCGGCAGAGTATCGCATATGAGTTCGTTCGTGAATCGGCCAACAATAAGTCTCCAATATAAAACTACCATTGTTTTGTCCACAGGCCGAAAATCGGCGATCGATGATCGGCCTGTGGAAAAAACAATCGCCTGTGGAAACAATCCAAACAATGGAAAAAGCAACGACGGCCAGCCAATCAATTTGTTTATTAATATCGCCTACCGATATAAATCCACACCTTCGAATCGCATGCAATAAGTACATAATTATAACGAAACTGTTGCCAACACTGGCAGATGCGTGGTCGGCGTTCGGCTCTAGCGGTACTTCGAGTTAAGCAGCTTTGTGCGTGGCCAATACTCGGAGCGGTGACCACTTAGCCGTGCAACGCTGGCACGTCAACCAGCGAGCGAGAGGCCAAATACTTCTGATCCCTTGGTGTACATACCTGAGTTAAATCCGTTGCACCAGAGTATCAGAAGGATATAGGACGGTCTATATCGGTACGGGTTTTCCACACTTTCCCCGAACCCTCGGAAAATGCGATATAGTATAGCTTAAGACGGCTGTGGACGCAACGGAAGTTAGGTTAGATTAACGGAATGCGGGTTGGGGGTGATAGGAAAGGGTTCAATTGGGAATAGTTATACGTAAAAACGCAAGGGTATGCGTTGGAACTCAGGAATTAATTGAGACCAGAATATAATGAAACTGTTTTTGTTGCTTTTTTATAATAATATACAAAGGGAAACGCACATCCAGTTGCGTGGTTCGTTAAATATTAATCGAGAATATTTATATGAAAGGAACAATATCAAAATAATATATCAAACTTCAAAACTTGATAATAATCGATAAGATTGATTATTTTTAATCACGATCGTGCTCACGCAATTTACGACCACCCTCTCGGTCTGCGAAGTGCGCTAGCCAGATGCCAATTTTGGATTTTAGGGCCTTGGATTCATCGCATTGTCCAAACTTAGCTGAGATTGCCGCTGTAACAAAAACCATCATCAATAATATTCAAACTATATCGCATAAAATAAGAATGTTTATCATAAGACAACTTTCAATATACCTTCGAAACACGTGAAAGTCGCCGTGATGCTGAAATTCAATTTCCCAACTCCTTTTGATTTTTTTCCTTGACCGGAATATTTTGCTTGCACTGATTTGGTGAAAATTCTCGGTAGCACGTTGTCAATGCATTTCTGCGCCGTAGTATATTCAAAACAAAGATACTGGAACAGAGCGATCTGGAAAAGATTATAGATATTAGGTACAAGTTGAACGTTATCAATTGTTAAAAATATCAGTAGAGTGAAACATTTACCAAAGCATCCTTTTTTTCCGGTTCTTCGTCCACAGCTTTATCAAACTCTAAAAATGCATCTATAGTGGTGATTGGTAAAGGTGTTTTCACGGCTTCGAATAATTCGTGAACTGTTCCCTTTGAAACCCGAGGGATGTTGGACGCCGCAATAGCTAGTTTCAGCTCTTCAATTTTATGCTCGATGTTATACAGAATACTCTGTTTAGAAGATTTAATGTACCGTTGAATCGAGGCTTCTAGTTCTTGAAGTTTGCTGTTCACGAATTGCACAAACTTATCTGGGAAAAATAATCAAGTACATAAAGTTTATGGTTCGATTTTTAATAAAATTGCGATTTTATATTTTACCATCAAGCTCAGGTTTGTTAGGATTACTCCCAAGAGTGATCGACGAATTTTCGGGTGTATCTTTTCTTGTGGCGTCGATTTTTTCCGAGCCCTCGCTGTTGTCTTCATCGATATCACTTTGTTCGTATGATACCGGTGTTGGCAGTTGATTTTCAGCTGCGTTACCTGATTGCAGGAAAAAAAATTCATTTCCAGGGTTTGATTCATTTATAATGAATGAATTAAAAAATCCATTTCTTTACCCGTTTTTTTATTTGTATTTATAGCCAGCAACCGAGGTAGATAGATTGACCGATCAGAATCTGAACTCTCATTGTGACTATTGTAAATATTTATTGATTTTGAAGGTGACATCGTGGTAGATCCACTTTTTCTTCTTGAATGCTCTAATGCCTTTTCCTCAAAATCATCACGTCGTGGCCTTGACTTTTTCTGCGACAGTAATTCTGATTTTTTTTTTAGTATCAATTTTTAACTATCAACGAGAAGAAAATTTATGAAATTTTTTAATCACCTGTATTGTTCCATGTTTGTTTCTTGTTTGATCCCACGTTCATCGGAAACTTCGTGTGAAGCAACTGGCGTACACTGCAGTCCGACATATCAGGCATATCATAGTTTTTCTGACTTTCACCATCAGTACTGGCACAGTCGTGAGTTTTAAACGCCCTTTGAAGACGTCTTCTGCCTTGAGCAAAATCATCTGGTAGAAAAAAATGCAAACATATAATAAGAAAATGTGATACGTTATAGGAGGAATTCTCCGTCAACTGAGCAACTTTTTCCCGAGCCTTTTCAGATATTTCGTATAATAAGCCACGTTTTAGTACTACTTAAAAACACATTCTGTCAATTTGTCAGATTTTGAAATTGATACGTTTGAGATTTTTTTTGAGATCTGTATATCTAGGAACGCAGAAATCGGGCGGAAAAAAACGAAATATATAAACAAAAACGTTACGTTTTCAAAAATTATTTATTTCACGAGTTAACACCAAAATCGAAATGGTTCTAGACGATTGAAATTTATATCACCGAGAAAATAATTTATTATGCAATAACTGTCCAAAAATTAATCCGCTTCACCACATAGTTTCGATTATTTTGAAGGTTCAAGTTGAACCTTCATCTATTCGGTAATCTACGTGGCACTTCGTAAACACTCGCTATAGGGCTGTGGGGGCTAAAATAATGCTACGATTAAAATTTGAAAACTGAAGAACTGCGATTAGTGTTAGGAATGTTGACTTTCGAATGTCGAAACGAGGAATAGGTTATTTTTTCTCGAATAAAGTTGCAACATATTTATATTTAACTGCAAAAATGATAACTATCAATATCATTCCCAGGCGTAGAAATATTTTTAACCAATATTATGAGTTTGGAAATGCCCAATTATAGTTTATTTTTAAATGAAATTTTATTCACGAGAAGTTGACCGCCTTCCGAAAACATTTTCATCCCCATTCTCGCGGCTGAGAAATGGTATCGAAACTCTTTAAATGGAAGCATTACTGTAACCCCTACAGCCCTACAACTAGTGTTTGCGAAGTGCCCGTGTATTACGAAGTGCCACGTATATACCAAATGGATGAAGGTTCAACTTGAACCTTTAAAATCTCCGAAGCTATGTGGTGAAACGGATTAATTTTTGGACAGATAATGCATTCGAAATTAATCTCTTAGTGATATGAATTTCAATAGTCTCCGAGCATTTCGATTTTGGCGTCGAAACTCCTCAATGGGAGATGTGGTATATTTTTATTTTTATTGTGAAGACTGTTCTGAGCACATGAGAAAAATTCAATACAGATTTTTTTTTCTAAAAAGCAGCCGTTATAATAAAAATATAACACATATTGCTTATGGAAAATGGTAACTTTTGGGTTCATATATATTTCAATATATGAACCCAAAAGTTACCATTTTCCATAAGCTATTCAGTGCAATATGTGTTATATTTTTATTATAACAGCAGTTTTTTAGGAAAAAAAGGGCGGCGCAAATTTTAGTTCTATTTTTTTTTCTTTTTGTCACCATCGAATTAGCCTCCGAACATTCTAATTATCATTTGAAAAATCGATTTTTTTTCGTCCACTTCTCACCCACCAAATGTGTGCTTTATAATTTTTAAATTAACCTCGCGTAAGTTCTCGCCGGCCAATCAATATTTAATTATAACTTAAGAGTTTAGAAATTTCCAAATTTTCAAAACAGTTATCCCTTTCTTCTTTAGAAACAGTTTTCCGCTCATCGTAATGTGTCCCACAGTCGATCTCATTCATCAAACTGCGAACCAATCGTAGCTGTACTCGGCCACCAGCGACGCCATAATACAATAATACATAATAACACATATCGTCTAAATGGTGTTTGTTACAAAAAATTATTCAGAAAATGTAGCACTTCGCTGTTTATTTTGTTTTTATGCTATAAAGAATTATAGTGCATGCGAGATTTATTTTTTGACGGAAATTCTGAATTTCGAGAACCTTGAGTGATCACTAAATACTAATTGGCCCACTAGAGCTTTCGCGAGGTTGGTTTAAAAATTTTTGGGCGACTTGAGCGACCTTTAAATATTTATTGACCGCTCGCAGCTTCCGTGACATTTTTTTTTTCTTTAAAGAAGATAATCGGATGATAAGACGAAAGAAAAAATAGAGCTTAAATTTGTGCCACCCTAATTTTGATTTATTTGAAAACTTTATTAACGTATGAAAAATGTTCAACTGCATTGCTGGCACAATAAAAAAAAAAGGTTAGAATTCTTTCTAAATATTTTTTTTAAATATGAAATAAGATTAATTAAATTTTAATATTCAATTATTTAAATTTCACTGATACAACATTTATACATATAATTAAATCAAAATGTTGCGAGAGCGGAAAGCCATGGAAACGAATTGTAAGAACCAGTGTAAAGGTGAAGAGCAGGTGAGAGGAAGTATAGATGTAAACACCCTTACAGGGTATACCGTGGAATAAGTACAAAACAAATATATAATTAAATCATTTGAATTTATTATAATAGAAAAATAAAAATTAGTAAAGAAACTTAAATGAAATTTTAAATATGCTAAATTATTGAATTGATTAAAAAAACAGTATATATACATAAATATATGTAAAAATAAATTTAATTAAAACATTTTTTCATTAACTTTTATTATTTCAATGAAAATTTTATAATAAATTTTTAAAAGTTCAAAATTTTACCCTTAATAATTTAACCAATAATTTTTTACCCTTAATAATTTAATCCATGAAATATTGTAGAAGTTTCATATTTTTAAGATTTTTTATTTTATATTTTTTTAATACGTTACATATATATTAGGATGCCGGAAATTAGAGCCCTATTTTCTTTTCTTTTCCCTCACCATCCAATTATTTTTTTAAAGAAATGAAAAAAATTGTCACGGAAGCTGCGAGCGGTCAAAAAATATGTAGAGGTCGCTCAAGCCTAGTCAAAATTCAAATTTTCATTAAAAAATCGATTTTTTTTTGTTCACTTCTCACCCATGAATTTAAAGCTTTATAATTTTCAAATTAACCTCGCGAAATCTGCAGTGGTCGCTCAACGTTCCCGAAATTCAGAGTTTCCGCCAGAAAATAAATCTTGCATGCACTATAATTCCTTGTCGCCCAAAAAAAGTAAACACCGCAGTGTTACATTTTCTGAATAATTTATTATAATAATTCGCAACGAACACCAGTTAGACGATATGTGTTATTATGTTTTATTAAAGTATGGCGTCGCTGTCACAGAGTACAGTCACGATTAGTCCACAGTTTGACTAAGGCGCAGGCCACATAGAAGAGACGTCGGGTGAAAACGTGGCGGTCTTTATTATACTTTCATACTTTGTATATACTTTGCATGAAAGTACAATGAAGACCGCCGCGTCTTCGCTCGACGTCTCTTTTTATCTGTATGGCTTGCGCCTAACGAGACCAACTGTGGGACGTATTACGATGCGCGGAAAACTGTTTCTGAAGCAAAAAGGATTATTTTGAACATTTTACAAAGCGTCAAATTTATAAGTGAGCAGAGTAAAAAAAAATTGGCGAGAATTGGAAACTTCGAAGCTCTTGAGCGACCACCATATATTCATATTCATATCAACTTTTATTATTTAAAACAAATTTTTATAATGAATTTTTAAAATTTTACCTTTTACCCTTAACAATTTAAGCAATGAAATTTTATAGAACTTTTATATTTTTATAATTTTTTAAATCATTTTTTATTTTCTATTTCTATTCATTTTTTAAATACCTTACATATATATTAGAGTGGCATAAATTTGAGCTCTATTTTCTTTTCCTTTCTCTCACCGTCCAATTATCTTCTTTAAAGAAAAAAAACTGTCACGACAGCTGCGAGCGGTTAAAAAATATTTAAAGGTAGCTCAAAATTCTCCTCAAAATTCAAATTTTCATTAAAAATGTTTTTTTTCGTTCACTTCGCGCCCATGAATGTTACGCTTTATAATTTCAAAATTAACTTCGCAAAATCTCTAGACGGCCAATTAATATTTAGTAGTCGCTTAAGGTTCTCGAAATTCAGAATTTCTTCCAAAAAATAAATCTCGCATGCACTATAATTCCTTGTCACACAAAACAAAATAAACAGAGATGGGTTACATTTTCCGAATAATTTATTATAATAATTAGGTCGCATTCGAACCAATCCGCAGTTTGACTAACGAGACCAACTGTGGGATGCATTACGATGTGCAAAAAACTATTTCCAAAGAAATGAGGATTTATTATTTTGAAAACTGTACAAAGCGTCAAATTTATGAGTGAGAAGAGTAAAAAGAATTGGCAAAAATTGGAAATTTCGAGGCTCTTGAGCGACCACTATATGCCTTGGCCGGCCAGAGACACCGCGAGGTTAATTTTACAATTATAAAGTGTAAAATTAACGGGTGAGAAGTGGACGAAAAAAAATCCATCTGTTGATGAAAATTTGACTTTTCGGGAGGCTTGAGCGGCTTCGAAATATTTTTCGACGGCTTGCAGATTTTGCGACAATTTTGTTTTCTTTAAAGAAGGTAATTGGATGGTGAGAAAAACCAAAAAAAATAGAGATTTGGGCCACCTTAATATACAGGGTGATTCATAATAGGTGACGCACCCGGCACTGGCGGGTTCAGGGCGGTACCCCGAGTGTAATTGTCAAGGCTTTTTTGTTTCCTTCAAATAGTTTTTGAATGGGAAGCAATAGGATTTGGGCGTTCGAAGGATTGTTGCAGGGGCTGCAGTCCGCCATGATCGACGACGCCACTCGGCCCGCGAATTCGAGCGTGGGGCACGTAGCAGACGACAAGCAAGGCAGATAGGCATTTGTCTCGCTTGCGCGGCCGATATGACGTTTCGCGTATCGTCTGCTAATGCTTTCCGTCACTCTTGGGTGCGCAAGTTCAGAGCGTGTTTGAAGCCGCGCGAAACACAAGCGAATGAGCGTGAATTGCCTTTTCGGGTATCCTCGCCTGATATGCGTCGCTCTTTCATCCTTCGTTTATTATCTTACTGCGTCATTCAATAGCATTCTTTCGTTCCTCATTTCTCCTCGATTATACTTATCATCTCTCTCATCCTCCGTACTTTTGCGAATTCTTTCGCTTGTCCGTCCATCCTCTCTCATCGACTTTTACCAGGAAAATGACTTCAAGATTCCGCCTTCGATTTTGTTGAAACTTGTTTGCATGGTAGAGCATTTGAAACTATCAGATCCGTATTTTTTATTTTATCGACGGAAAAACGGTTTTATGGGGTGAACCCACCCATCGGAGTGAAGCATGCCGAGGACGGATTTGTTTTTTGAATAACTAAACATTAACAAAATCATGAAGTACACAATAGTCCTCAAATCTCTAAAGACCGAGCGATTTTTTTGCGCAGTGAAAAAGCAAAAAAGCAAAAACAAAAGGTATAATTTTATTGCGAAACTCTCAATAATTTGTTGCTGAATTTTCGAAGATTGGATGCTTTCCGGATGCCATTTCTCATTCGATCACTCCGTCTCGAATTTTTCTCCTAAAATAAATAACGATAAAAGACGAAACCAGTCCGTTAAAAACAGAGAGATCGTGATCTCGCGCGTGAAGGATGATTTTTCCCTTCTTGATACAGATGGATTCCGAAAATCCAAACGGGTGGCGGTTTTTTGTGGTACCTGTTAAGAATATGAGAATACCTGCGTCGTCTAAAACGTCGAAATTTGCGCGACTTTTTAAAAGAACTTTTTCATTTTATTTGTGGTCATAGGGAGCGGACAATTCGGGCAATACGACGAGCTGCGAGTGCGAGGCATTATTTACGAGATAAATTTAATATAATTGTTGCGTTCGATGTTCCCGCGCGAGTATCAACGTCGTTTGACCGTCCTTGGCAACGCAAGCGTTGCTTCCATCATCGAAATAGCAAACGATTCCCGAGAAGCGACTACCGGCTCGCACCAAGCGATCAAAGATGAAAGCGATGGTCGAAATGGTGTATGGAGCTTCACTAGGGCAACCCTGAAACCTTTTACTCCAGATCGTTCTCAATATCTTCTTATTTCGATCCGAGCGAGTGGACAAGTCGTGCGGTGTTGCAAGTCTCAACTATGACAACAGGAACGTTAGTTACGTGGAAAAGTTGCAATCAACGTTGCCCTGGCCATTTTCTCGCGACTTTGAATGTTGTTCGACCATACTCGTCATACCAGTCGTAGTACCAGTAGAAGTACTCAAATTCATTCTCGAGAAGCAGCCAGAAGATATAGGCACATGCTATATTTTTTTTTTTTTTTTGTAGAAGGTGTACAGAACAACAATTCAGTGTTGTTCTATCTCACTCTCTGTTGGTGTATTGAGTCTGATAATTTGGTTTAACTAGAAGAGACTTAGTACACATAAAAACGCGTCTGAGAAGGAGCCGGAAGCTCCGTACGCACGAAAAATTTTCGTGATCGAAAATGTAGCATTCAATGATAGAGCAGTCTCACCTCTCATCCCTCGACAGGATATTGTCGTCAAATATTGTTTTTTGAAGTCCTGGAGAGTTCTTCTCTACATAGAGACGCAGGTGAGAAGTATCCAAAAGCTTCAGACACACGAAACAAATTTTCTTATTCAAGCCCCACCACATAACAATCGAGCAGTGGGTACCTTTCCTCCCTTGACGACGCCTCCTTGTCCAGCACTTCTCTGCAGTATTCGAGAGTCGCAGTGCACATAAATATAAGACAAAGAAGTAGCCATGAGCTCGAGTGACGCGAAATCATTTTTGTCAATGAAGTTGTGCCGTACAACAATCGAGCAGTCTCACCTGTCACCGCTTCATGAGATATTGTTGCCTAATATTTTTGTTACGGTACCAGAAAGTCCTCGTACATACGAAAACATATGTGAGAAGTAACTGGAAGCTTCAGGAACGGGGAATCATATTTCTTAAATTAAACCTGTACCATGCAACAATCGAGAAATCTCGCCTCTCATGCCTGGACAATTTATTGTTGTCCAGTATTTTTTCCGAACGCCGGCAGTGTTCTAGCACGCATACAAAAAGATGTCCAAAGTGGCCAGAATATTCAGGCACACGCAATTTTTGTTTGCTACGAGGTTTACTCGTAGTAGTCCACTCGACTGGTCGTAATGGTCGACTCGTAGTCGACCATTTGATTGTCGATTCATCTCTTTCTCTGGCGATTTAATGAGACTTATATTTTTTTTCATCTACTCGAGACTTTTAGAACACGAAAGAACAGACGTCGGAAGGAGCCAGAAACTTGGGACGCACGAAATAATTTTTTTGATCCCAAGTGTATCACACGAAGGTTCAGCAGTCTGACCTCTCATCCCTTGCACACTGATTGTTGTCTAATGATTTATTAAGCATAGTGGGCAGTTTTAGGACACATGGAGACAAATGGAAGAATTGGCCAGAAGCGTCAGACATACGGAATGATTTTTTTCTGAAAAGTATTCCATACGACAGTCGAGCAGTGTGATTTCTCGAACCTTGCCGATTCATTGTTGTCCAATATATGTTTTTGAAATACTAGCGAGTTCTTCCACACACGAAGACAACATTCGATTCTTGTTTCATCTCCTTCTCTGTCGAATTAATTAGACTAATATTTTTTTTCAACTGCTAGAGACTTTCAGAACACGGGAGGACACATGTCAGACGGGGCCAGAAACTTCGGACGCAGGAAATAATTTGTTTGATCGGAAGTGTATCACACGACGGAACAGCAGTCTGACCTCTCATCGCTGGTTAACTGATTGTTGTCTAATGATTTATTCAGCATACTAGAGGTTTCAGTACACATGAAGGTACATGGAAGAAGTAGCCAGAAACTTCAGAAATCGGGAAAGTTTTTTTTTTTTTTTTTTCGAAAATATTTCACACAACAGCCGAGCAGTGTGTTTTCGCATCGCTTGCCGATTTATGGTGGTCGAATATTTTTTTTTTTAATACTGGAGAGTTCTCCTAAACATAAAGACGGATGTGAGAAGTAGCCAAAAGCTTCAGACACGCGATTTTTTTTTCGCTTTCAAGACCCACCTCACAACAATCAAGCAGTGGTACCTACCCTCTCTTGATGGCTTTTCGTTGTCTAGCACTTCTTCACAGTACTAGACATTCATAGTACACACAAAAAGATGACAGAGAAGTAGGCATAAGCCTGAGAGACGCGAAATAATTTTTTATATAAACGTTGAACGATACAACAATCGAGCAGTGTCACTTGTCATCCATTGACGGCCTATTGGTCTCCAATATTTTTTTTACGTTACTGCAAAGTTCTCGTACATATAAAAACATATGTGAGACGTAACTAGAAGCTTCAGACACGGGAAATCATTTTTATTTTATTAAGCCTGTACCATGCAACAATCGAGAAGTCTCGCCTCTCATGCCTGGACAATTTACTGTTGTCCAGTATTTCTTCTGAATTTCCGGAGAGTTCCAGTACGCATACAAATAGATGTATAAAGTCGGCAAAATATTCAGGAACATGCTATTTTTTTACTACGGGTTGTACAATACAACATGTGATTTGCGATCTATCTCCTTCTCTGCCGATTAATTGAGACTAATATTTTTTCCAACTACTAGCGAATAGTACACGAAATAACTAATGTCAGATGGAGCCAGAAACATCGGACGCAGCGAATGATATTTTTGATGGAAAGTGCACCATACGACGTTACAGCAGCCTGACCTCTCATCCATTGATGACTGGTTTTGTACTAATCATTTATTCAGAATACTAGAGAGTTTCAGTACACATGAGGACACATGGAAGAAGGAGCCGGAAGCTTCAGAAATCGAGAATGATTTTTTTTCTGGAAAGTATTCCATACAACAGTCGACCAGTGTGACTTCCTATCCCTTGCGGATTCGATGTTGTCCAATATTTGTTATTGAAATACTTGTATGTGAGGTATTTGAAATATTTGCATGTGAGAAAAGTAGACTAAAGCTTCAGACACAGGAAACATTTTTTTTATTCAAGCCCCACCACACAACAATCGAGCAGTGGTACCTTTTCTCCCTTGATTGCTTCTCATTGTCTAGCACGTCTGTACATTACTAGAGAGTTCCAGTGCGCACAGAAATATGGCTGAGAAATAGCCATAAGCTTGAGAGGCGCGAAATATTTTTTTTCATGGCAGTTGTACGGAAGAACAGTCGAGCAGTGTTCTATGGAGCATTTTCCAGAAAAGAATCATTCTCCGTGCTTGAAGCTTCTGGCTACTTCTTCCATGTATCTGTATGTGCAGTAAAACTCTAGAGTATGCTAAATAAATCATTAGAAAACGACCAGTCATCAAGGGATGAGAGGCCAGAATGCTGCAACGTCGTATGGTACACTTTCGATCGAAGATATTATTTCGTGCGTCCGAAGCTTCTGGCTCTTTATGACATTATTTTCTCGTGTACTATGAGTCGCTGGTAGTTGAAAAAAAAAAAAAAAGAAAAGAAAATCGTCCCTATAAATCCACAGAGAAGGAGATAGACAAAAAATCAAATGTTCTAATAATGTTCACCTCGTAGCTGAAAAACAATTGCGTGTGCCCCAATATTCTGGCCACTTTTTACATCTGTTTGTATTCGTACTAGAACGCTCGAGGAATGTAGAAAAACACTGGACAACAATAAATGGCCCAGGCATGAGAGGTGGGACTTCTCGATTGTTGCATGGTACAGATTTAATTAAAAAATCTGATTTTCCGTGTCTGAAGCTTCTAGTTAGTTCTTACATATGTTTGTATGTGTACGAGAACTTTCTCGAACTGTAAAGAAAATATTGGACAACAATAAGTCATCAAGAGGTGATAGGTGACACTGGTCGATTGTTTAACCATGCGACTTCTATGAAGAAAAAAAGTATTTCGCTCCTCTCAAGCGTATGGCAACTTCTCAGTCATCTTTCTGTGTCTACGGTAACTCTCTAGTACTGTAAAGACGTGCTAGACAACGAGAAGTCATCAAAGGAGGAAAGGTACCACTGCTCGATTGTTGTGCTGTGGGGCTTCAATGAAAAAATTGTTTCGTGTGTCCGAAGGTTTTGGCTACTTCTTACATACGACTTTATGTGTAGGAGAACTAGCCGGTTGTTCAAAAACAAATATTGGACAGAGATGAATCGGCAAGGGATGAGAAATCACACTGCTCGACTGTTCTATGGAAAACTTTGCAGAAAAAAATCATTCTCGATTTCTGAAGCTTCTGGCTACTTCTTTCATGTGTCTTTATGTGCGCTGAAACTCTCCAGTATGCTAAATAAATCATCAGAACAGAGCCGAGAATCAATGGATAAGAGGTCAGGCTGCTGTAACGTCGAATGATACAGTTTCGAACAAAAATATTATTTCGTGCGTCCGTACTTTCTGGCTTCGTCTGACATCAGTTCTCTGGTGTACTAAAAGTCGCTAGTAGTTGAAAAAAAATATTAGTCTCAATAAATCGGCAGAGAAGGAGATAGATGAAAAATGAGATGTTTTATTGTATACCTCGTAGCAAAAAAAAGCGGGTGCCTGAATATTCTGCCGACTATTTAGATATATTTCTACGAGTACCACAACTCTCCAGGAATTCAGAAAAAATACTGGACAACAATGAAATGTCCAGGCATGCGAGGCGAGACTTATCGATTGTTGCATGGTACAGGTTTAATTTAAAAAAAGGTTTTCCCGTGTCTCAAGCTTCTAGTTACGTGTCAATATGTTTTTATATGTACGAGAACTTTGCGATACGGTAAAAAAACATTAGACAACAATAGGTCATGAAGGGATGACAGGTTCGATTGTTCTACCGTACAACTTTATTGAAAAAAAATTAGTTGGCGCCTCTCAAGCTTATGGCTAGTTCACCGTCATCTTTCTGTGGGTACTGTAAGTCTCAAGTACTGTAGAGACGTGCTAGACAACGAGAAGTCATGAAGGAAGGAACGATACCTCTGCTCGATTGTTGTGTGGTGGGGCTTGAAGAAAAATTTCGTGTGTCTGAAGCTTTTGGCTACATCTCACAGATATCTTTATGAGTAGAAGAACTCGACAGCATTTCAAGAACAAATATTGGACAACAATGAATTGGCAAGGGATGAGAAATCACACTGCTCGACTGTTGTATGGGATACTTTGCAGAAAAAAATCATTCCCTATGTCTGAAGTTTCTGGCTACTTTTTGCATATGTCTCCATGTGTACTGAAACTCTCTATTACGCTAAATAAATGATTAGACAATAATCAGTCAACTAGGGATGAGAGGTCAGAGTGGTGTCCCGCCATGTCATACATATCCGATCAAAAAAATTATATCTTGCGTCCGAAGTTTTTGGTTCCTTCTGAAATCTATTCGTTCCTGTTCTAGAATTCTCTAGTAGTTGAAAAAAAATATCAGTCTCAATAAATCGGCAGAAAGAGAGATAGAACAAGAATCGAATGTTGTATGGTACAGGTTTAGTAAAAAAAAAATGGATTTCCCGTGTCTGAAGCTTCTATTCACTTCTCACATATGTGTCTATATGTGCGAGACCTTCGTTGTACTGTAAAAATAAAAAAGACAACAATAGGCCATCAAGGGATGACAGGTGACACTGCTCGATTGTCGTGCCGTACACCTTCGATGAAAAAAATTCGTTCGCGCCTCTCAAGCTTACGGCTACTTCTGAACGGTCTTTCTGTGTTTACTGGAACTCGCCAGTACTGTCTAGAGGTGCTAGACAACGAGAAGTGATCAAGGGAAGGAAGGTACCACTGCTCGATTGTTGTGTCGTGGAGCTTGAATAAAAAAAATTGTTTCGTGTGTCTGAAGCTGTTGGCTACTTCTCACATACGTCTTTATGTGTAGGAAAAATCGACAGTATTTCAAAAACAAATATTGGACAACAATGAATCGGCAAGGGATGAGAAATTGCCCTGCTCGGACTGTTGTATGGAGTACTTTTCAGAAAAAAATCATTCTCTATTTCTGAAGCTTCTGGTTATTTCTTCCATGCATCACCATGTGTACTGGAACTCTCTAGTACGCTGAATAAATCATTATACAACAATCAGTGAACAAGGGATGAGAGCTCAGACTGCTGTACCGTCGTGTGATACCCTGCCGATCAAAAAAATTATTTCGTGCAACCGAAGCTTTGGCTCCATCTGACATCGGTTCTTTCGTGTTTTGAAAGTCTCTAGTAGTTGAAAAAAAAAAATATTAGTCTCAATAAATCGGCTGAGAGGGAGATAGAACAAGAATCGAATGTTGTATAGTGCAGGTTTAAAAAAAAAACGATTTTCCGTGCCAGGAGCTTCTAGTTCATTCTCACATATGTATTTATATGTACAAGATCTTCCTCGTACGGTAAACAAAAAAATTAGACAACAACAAGTCGTCAAGGGATGACGGGTGACACTGCTCGATTATTCGACCGTACAACGTCCATGAAAAAAAGTGTTTCGCGCCTCTCGGACTAATGACTACGTCTCAGCTATCTTTGGGTGTACACTGTAAAACTCCAGTACTGTAAAGAAGTGCTAGGCAACGAGAAATGATCAAGGGAGGAAAGGTACCACTGCTCGACTATCGTGTGGTGCAGCTTGAATAGAAAATAACGTTTCGTGTGTCTGAAGCCTTTGACTACATCTCATATACATCTTCATGTGCAGGAGAACTCGCCAGTATTTTAAAAAACAATATTGGCCAACAATGAAGCGACGAGGGATGAGAAATGACACTGCTCGACTGTTCTATGGAACACTTTACAGAAAAAAATCATTCGTGATTTCTGAAGCTGTTGGCTACTCCGTCCATGTGTCGTTATGTCTACTGAAACTGTCTAGTACGCCGAATAAACCATTAGAACAACACCAGTCATCAATGGATGGGAGGTCAGGCTGCTGTAACGTCGTATGGTATACTTTCGATAAAAAATATTATTTCATGCGTCCGAAGTGTCTGGCTGCGTCTGACGTTAGTTCTGCCGTGTACTAAAAGTTGCTAGTAGATGAAAAAAGATATTAGTCTTCATAAATCGGCAGAGAAGGAGGTAGACAAAAAATCAAATGTTGTAATGTACACTTCGTAGCAAAAAAAAAATGCCGTGTGCCCGAATATTCTTGACACTTTTTACATCTGTTTGTATGCGTACTAGAACTCTCGAGGAATTCAGAAAAAAAATACTGGACAACAATAAATGGTACCGGCATGAGAGGTGGTACTTCTCGATTGTTGCATGGCAAAGATTTAAATTAAAAAAATATGATTTCCCGTGTCTGAAGCTTCTAGTTACTTCTCACATATGTTTTTATATGTACGAGAACATTCCCGTACTGTAAAAAAAAAAATGTTAGACGACAATAAGTCATCAAGGGGTGACAGGTGACACTGCTCGATTGTTCTACCTTACAAATTCGATGAAAAAATTCGTTCGCGCCTCTCAAGATCATGGCTATTTCTGAACGATCTTTCTGTGTATACTGCAACTCTGCAGTACGGTAAAGAGGTGCTAGACGACGAGAAGCGATGAAGGGAAGGACGGTACCACTGCTCGATTGTTGTGTGGCGGGGATCGAAAAAAAAAATTGTTTCGCGTGCCTGAAGCGTTTGGCTACTTCTTCCATACGTGTTTATATATAGGAGAACTCGCCAGCATTTCTAAAACAAATATTGGACGACAATGCATCGGCGAGGGATGAGAAATCACACTGCTCAAGTGTTGTATGGGATACTTTGCAAAAAAAAAAAAACATTCTCTATTTCTGAAGCTTCAGGCTACATGTCTCCATGTGTACTAAAACTCTCGAGTACGCTAAATAAATGATTAGACAACAATCAGTCAACAAGGGATGAGAGGTCAGACTGGTGTGCCGCCGCGTGATACACTTCCGATCAAAGAAATTATTTCGTGCGTCCTAAGTTTTTGGCTCCTTCTGACATCTGGTCTTTTGTGATCTAAAAGTCTCTAGTAGTTTAAAAAAATATCAGTCTCAATAAATCGGCAGAGAGGGCGATAGGACAAGAATCAAAAGTTTACGGTACATGTTTAGTAAAAAGAAATCGAAATCCCGTGTCTGAAGCCTCTAGTTGCTCCTCTCATTTGTTTTCATATGCGTGAGACCTTCCTCGTACTGTACAAAAAATACAAGACAACAATAAGTCATCAAGTGATGACAGATGATACTGCTCGATTGTTCTACCGCACAACTTCCATGAAAAAAATTCGTTCGCGCCTCTCAAGCTCATGGCTACTTCTGAACGATCTTTCTGTATGTACTGTAACTCTCCAGTACTGTAAACAGGTGCTAGACAACGAGAAGTGATCAAGGGAGGGAAGGTCCCACTGCTCGATTGTTGTGTGGTGGAGCGGGAATAAAAAAAAAATTGTTTCGTGTGTCTGAAGCTTTTGGCTACTTCTCCCATACGTCTTCATGTGTAGGAGAACTCGCCAGCATTTCTTAAACAAATACTGGACAACAATGAATCGGCAACAGAGGAGAAATCACACGCCTCGACTGTTGCATGGGATACTTTGCAGAAAAAAATCATCCTCCATTTCTGAAGCTTCTGGCTACTTCCTCCACATGTCTCCATGTTTACTGAAACTCCGTAGTACGCTAAATAAATTATTAGACAGCAATCAGTCAACCAGGGATGAGAGGTCCGACTGGTGTCCAGCCCTGTGATAATTTTCCACTCAAAAAATTATTTCGTGCGTCCGAAGTTTTTGCCTCCTTCTGACATCTGTCCTTTCCTGTTCTATATTTCTCTAGTAGTTGAAAAAAATAAAAGTCTTAATAAATTGGCAGAGAGGGAGATAGAACAAGAATCGAATGTTTACGGTACAGGTTTGGTAAAAAAAAATCGATTTCCCGTGTCTGAAGCTTCTACTTGCTTCTCACATATGTTTTTATACGTGTGAGACCATCCTCGTACTGTACAAAAAACATTAGACAACCATAGGTCATCAAGGGACGACAGGTGATACTGCTCGATTGTTTTACCGTACAACTTCCGTGAAAAAAATTCTTTCGCGCCCCTCAAGCACATGGCTACATCTGAACGATCTTTCTCTATGTACTGTAAATCTCCAGTACTGTAAAGAGGTGCTAGACAACGAGAAGTGATGAAGGGAAGGAAGGTACCACTGCTCGATTGTTGGGTGGTGGAGCTTGAATAAAAAAATAGTTTCGTGTGTCTGAAGCTTTTGGCTACTTCTCCCATACGTCTTTATGTGTAGGAGAACTCGTCAGCATTTCTAAAACAAATATTGGGCAAAAATGCGTCGGCAAGAGATGAGAAATCACACTGTTCGACTGTTGGATGGGATACTTTGCAGAAAAAAATCATTCTCTATTTCTGAAGCTTCTGGCTACTTCTTCCATATGTCTCTATGTGTACTGAAACTCTCGAATACGCTAAATAAATGATTAGACAACAATCAGCGAACAAGGGATGACAGGTCAGACTGGTGTCCCGTCGTGTGCTACGCTTGGGATCAAAAAAAAATTATTTCGAGCGTCCGAAGTTTGTGGGTCCTTCTGACATCTGGTCTTTTGTGATCTAAAAGTCACTAGTAGTTAAAAAAAATATCCGCCTCAATAAATCGGCGGAGAGGGCGATAGGACAAGAATAAAATGTTTACGGTACAAGTTTACTAAAAAAAAAAAATCGAATTCCCGTGTCTGAAGCTTCTAGTTGCTTCTCTCATTTGTTTTTATATGTGTGAGACCTACCTCATACTGTACACAAAATATAAGACAACAATAAGTCATCAAGTGATGACAGATGATACTGCTCGATTGTTCTACCGTACAACTTCCATGAAAAAAATTCGTTCGCGCCTCTCAAGCTCATGGCTACGTCTGAACGATCTTTCTGTGTGTACTGTAACTCTCCAGTACTGCAAAGAGGTGCTAGACAACGAGAAATGATCAAGGGAAGGAAGGTCCCACTGCTCAATTGTTGTGTGGTGGAGCTCGAATAAAAAAAAATGTTTCGTGTGTCTGAAGCTTTTGGCTGTTTCTCCCATAAGTCTTTATGTATAGGAGAACTCGCCAGCATTTCTGAAACCAATATTAGGCAACAATGCGTCGGCAAGAGATGAGAAATCACACTGCTCGACTGTTGGATCGGATACTTTGCAGAAAAAAATCATTCTCTATTTCTGAATCTTCTGGCTACTTCTTCCATATGTCTCAATGTATACTGAAACTCTCGAGTACGCTAAATAAATGATTAGACAAAAATTGGCCAACAAGGGATGAGAGGTCAGACTGGTATACCGCCGTGGGATACACTTGCGATAAAAAAAAATTATTTCGAGCGTCCGAAGTTTTTGGCTCCTTCTGACATCGGGTCTTTTGTGATCTAAAAGTCTGTAGTAGCTGAAAAAAAGAAATATCCGTCTCAATAAATCGGCAGAGAGGGCGATAGGACAAGAATCAAATGTTTACGCTACAGGTTTGGTAAAAAAATCGATTTCCCGTGTCTGAAGCTTCTAGTTGCTTCTCACATATGTTTTTGTACGTGTGAGACCTTACTCGTACTGTACAAAAAATATTTGACAACAATAGGTCATCAAGGGACGACAGGTGATACTGCTCGATTGTTGTCCCGTCCAACTTCCGTGAAAACAATTCTTTCGCGCCTCTCAAGCTCATGGCTACTTCTGAACGATCTTTCTCTGCGCGCTGTAACTCTCCAGTACTGTAAAGAGGTGCTAGACAACGAGAAATGATCAAGGGAAGGAAGGTCCCACTGCTCGATTGTTGTGTGGTGGAGCTTGAATAAAAAAAATTGTTTCGTGTGTCTGAAGCTTTTGGCTACTTCTCCCATACGTCTTCATGTGTAGGAGAACTCGCCAGCATTTCTTAAACAAATATTGGACAGCAATTAATCGGCAACAGAGGAGAAATCACACGCCTCGTCTGTTGCATGGAATACTTTGTAGAAAAAAATCATTCTCTACTTCTGAAGATTCTGGCTACTTCCTCCACATGTCTCCATGTTTACTGAAACTCCGTAGTACGCTAAATAAATGATTAGACAACAATCAGTCAACCAGGGATGAGAGGTTCGACTGGTGTCCCGCCCTGTGATACTTTTCCAATCAAAAAAATTATTTCGTGCGTCCGCAGTTTTTGCCTCCTTCTGACATCTGTTCTTTCCTGTTATAAATTTCTCTAGCAGTTGGAAAAAAAAACAACAGTCTCAATAAATCGGCAGAGAGGGCGATAGAACAAGAATCGAATGTTTACGGTACAGGTTTGGTAAAAAAATCGATTTCCCGTGTCTGAAGCTTCTAGTTGCTTCTCACATATGTTTTTATACGTGCGAGACCTTCCTCGTACTGTACAAAAAATATTAGACAACAATAGGTCATCAAGGGACGACAGGTGCTACTGCTCGATTGTTCTACCGTACAACTTCCGTGAAAAAAATTCTTTCGCGCCTCTCAAGCTCATGGCTACTTCTGAACGATCTTTCTCTGTGTACTGTAACTCTTCAGTACTGTAAAGAGGTGCTAGACAATGAGAATTGATCAAGGGAAGGAAGGTACCGCTGCTCGATTGTTGTATGGTGGAGCTCGAATAAAAAAAATTGTTTCGTGTGTCTGAAGCTTTTGGCTACTTGTCCCATAAGTCTTCATGTATAGGAGAACTCGCCAGCATTTCTGAAACAAATATTGGGCAACAATGCGTCGGCAAGAGATGAGAAATCACACTGCTCGACTGTTGGATGGGATACTTTGCAGAAAAAAATCATTCTCTATTTCTGAAGCTTCTGGCTACTTCTTCCATATGTCTCAATGTATACTGAAACTCTCGAGTACGCTAAATAAATGATTAGACAAAAATCAGCCAACAAGGGATGAGAGGTCAGACTGGTGTACCGCCGTGGGATACACTTGCGATCAAAAAAAATTATTTCGAGCGTCCGAAGTTTTTGGCTCCTTCTGACATCTGGTCTTTTGTGATCTAAAAGTCTCTAGTAGCTGAAAAAAAATATCCGTCTCAATAAATCGGCAGAGAGGGAGATAGGACAAGAATCAAATGTTTACGGTACATGTTTACTAAAAAAAAAAAATCGAATTCCCGTGTCTGAAGCTTCTAGTTGCTTCTCTCATTTGTTTTTATATGTGTGAGACCTTCCTGTACAAAAAATATAAGACAACAATAACTCATCAAGTGATGACAGATGATACTGCTCGATTGTTCTACCGTACAACTTCCATGAAAAAAATTCGTTCGCGCCTCTCAAGCTCATGGCTACTTCTGAACGATCTTTCTCTGTGTACTGTAACTCTCCAGTACTCTAAAGAGGTGCTAGACAACGAGAAGTGATCAAGGGAAGGAAGGTCCCACTGCTCGATTGTTGTGCGGTGGAGCTTGAATAAAAAAAATTGTTTCGTGTGTCTGAAGCTTTTGGCTACTTCTCCCATACGTCTTCATGTGTAGGAGAACTCGCCAGCATTTCTTAAACAGATATTGGACAAAAATGAATCGGCAACAGAGGAGAAATCACACGCCTCGTCTGTTGCATGGGATACTTTGCAGAAAAAAATCATTCTCTATTTCTGCAGCTTCGGGCTACTTCCTCCACATGTCTCCATGTTTACTGAAACTCTGTAGTACGCTAAATAAATGATTAGACAACAATCAGTCAACCAGGGATGAGAGGTCCGACTGGTGTCCCGCCCTGAGATACTTTTCCAATCAAAGAAATTATTTCGTGCGTCCGCAGTTTTTGCCTCCTTCTGACATCTGTCCTTTCCTGTTATAAATTTCTCTAGCAGTTGAAAAAAAAAAACAACAGTCTCGATAAATCGGCAGAGAGGGAGATAGAACAAGAATCGAATGTTTACGGTACAGGTTTGGTAAAAAAAATCGATTTCCCGTGTCTGAAGCTTCTAGTTGATTCTCACATATGTTTTTATACGTGTGAGACCTTCCTCGTACTGTACAAAAAATATTAGACAACAATAGGTCATCAAGGGACGACAGGTGATACTGCTCGATTGTTCTCCCGTACAACTTCCGTGAAAACAATTCTTTCGCGCCTATCAAGCTCATGGCTACTTCTGAACGATCTTTCTCTGCGCACTGTAACTCTCCAGTACTGTAAAGAGGTGCTAGACAACGAGAAATGATCAAGGGAAGGAAGGTCCCACAGCTCGATTGTTGTGTGGTGGAGCTTGAATAAAAAATATTGTTTCGTGTGTCTGAAACTTTTGGTTACTTCTCCCATACGTCTTTATGTGTAGGAGAACTCGCCAGCATTTCTTAAACAAATATTGGACAAAAATGAATCGGCAACAGAGGAGAAATCACACGCCTCGACTGTTGCATGGGATACTTTGCAGAAAAAAATCATCCTCCATTTCTGAAGCTTCTGGCTACTTCCTCCACATGTCTCCATGTTTACTGAAACTCCGTAGTACGCTAAATAAATTATTAGACAGCAATCAGTCAACCAGGGATGAGAGGTCCGACTGGTGTCCAGCCCTGTGATCATTTTCCAATCAAAAAATTATTTCGTGCGTCCGAAGTTTTTGCCTCCTTCTGACATCTGTCCTTTCCTGTTCTATATTTCTGTAGTAGTTGAAAAAAAATAAAAGTCTTAATAAATTGGCAGAGAGGGAGATAGAACAAGAATCGAATGTTTACGGTACAGGTTTGGTAAAAAAAAAATCGATTTCCCGTGTCTGAAGCTTCTACTTGCTTCTCACATATGTTTTTATACGTGCGAGACCTTCCTCGTACTGTACAAAAAATATTAGACAACAATAGGTCATCAAGGGACGACAGGTGCTACTGCTCGATTGTTCTACCGTACAACTTCCGTGAAAAAAATTCTTTCGCGCCTCTCAAGCTCATGGCTACTTCTGAACGATCTTTCTCTGTGTACTGTAACTCTTCAGTACTGTAAAGAGGTGCTAGACAATGAGAATTGATCAAGGGAAGGAAGGTACCGCTGCTCGATTGTTGTATGGTGGAGCTCGAATAAAAAAAATTGTTTCGTGTGTCTGAAGCTTTTGGCTACTTGTCCCATAAGTCTTCATGTATAGGAGAACTCGCCAGCATTTCTGAAACAAATATTGGGCAACAATGCGTCGGCAAGAGATGAGAAATCACACTGCTCGACTGTTGGATGGGATACTTTGCAGAAAAAAATCATTCTCTATTTCTGAAGCTTCTGGCTACTTCTTCCATATGTCTCAATGTATACTGAAACTCTCGAGTACGCTAAATAAATGATTAGACAAAAATCAGCCAACAAGGGATGAGAGGTCAGACTGGTGTACCGCCGTGGGATACACTTGCGATCAAAAAAAATTATTTCGAGCGTCCGAAGTTTTTGGCTCCTTCTGACATCTGGTCTTTTGTGATCTAAAAGTCTCTAGTAGCTGAAAAAAAATATCCGTCTCAATAAATCGGCAGAGAGGGAGATAGGACAAGAATCAAATGTTTACGGTACATGTTTACTAAAAAAAAAAAATCGAATTCCCGTGTCTGAAGCTTCTAGTTGCTTCTCTCATTTGTTTTTATATGTGCGAGACCTTCCTGTACAAAAAATATAAGACAACAATAACTCATCAAGTGATGACAGATGATACTGCTCGATTGTTCTACCGTACAACTTCCATGAAAAAAATTCGTTCGCGCCTCTCAAGCTCATGGCTACTTCTGAACGATCTTTCTCTGTGTACTGTAACTCTCCAGTACTCTAAAGAGGTGCTAGACAACGAGAAGTGATCAAGGGAAGGAAGGTCCCACTGCTCGATTGTTGTGCGGTGGAGCTTGAATAAAAAAAATTGTTTCGTGTGTCTGAAGCTTTTGGCTACTTCTCCCATACGTCTTCATGTGTAGGAGAACTCGCCAGCATTTCTTAAACAGATATTGGACAAAAATGAATCGGCAACAGAGGAGAAATCACACGCCTCGTCTGTTGCATGGGATACTTTGCAGAAAAAAATCATTCTCTATTTCTGCAGCTTCGGGCTACTTCCTCCACATGTCTCCATGTTTACTGAAACTCTGTAGTACGCTAAATAAATGATTAGACAACAATCAGTCAACCAGGGATGAGAGGTCCGACTGGTGTCCCGCCCTGAGATACTTTTCCAATCAAAGAAATTATTTCGTGCGTCCGCAGTTTTTGCCTCCTTCTGACATCTGTCCTTTCCTGTTATAAATTTCTCTAGCAGTTGAAAAAAAAAACAACAGTCTCGATAAATCGGCAGAGAGGGAGATAGAACAAGAATCGAATGTTTACGGTACAGGTTTGGTAAAAAAAATCGATTTCCCGTGTCTGAAGCTTCTAGTTGATTCTCACATATGTTTTTATACGTGTGAGACCTTCCTCGTACTGTACAAAAAATATTAGACAACAATAGGTCATCAAGGGACGACAGGTGATACTGCTCGATTGTTCTCCCGTACAACTTCCGTGAAAACAATTCTTTCGCGCCTATCAAGCTCATGGCTACTTCTGAACGATCTTTCTCTGCGCACTGTAACTCTCCAGTACTGTAAAGAGGTGCTAGACAACGAGAAATGATCAAGGGAAGGAAGGTCCCACAGCTCGATTGTTGTGTGGTGGAGCTTGAATAAAAAATATTGTTTCGTGTGTCTGAAACTTTTGGCTACTTCTCCCATACGTCTTTATGTGTAGGAGAACTCGCCAGCATTTCTTAAACAAATATTGGACAAAAATGAATCGGCAACAGAGGAGAAATCACACGCCTCGACTGTTGCATGGGATACTTTGCAGAAAAAAATCATCCTCCATTTCTGAAGCTTCTGGCTACTTCCTCCACATGTCTCCATGTTTACTGAAACTCCGTAGTACGCTAAATAAATTATTAGACAGCAATCAGTCAACCAGGGATGAGAGGTCCGACTGGTGTCCAGCCCTGTGATAATTTTCCAATCAAAAAATTATTTCGTGCGTCCGAAGTTTTTGCCTCCTTCTGACATCTGTCCTTTCCTGTTCTATATTTCTCTAGTAGTTGAAAAAAAATAAAAGTCTTAATAAATTGGCAGAGAGGGAGATAGAACAAGAATCGAATGTTTACGGTACAGGTTTGGTAAAAAAAAAATCGATTTCCCGTGTCTGAAGCTTCTACTTGCTTCTCACATATGTTTTTATACGTGTGAGACCATCCTCGTACTGTACAAAAAATATTAGACAACAATAGGTCATCAAGGGACGACAGGTGATACTGCTCGATTGTTTTACCCCACAACTTCCGTGAAAAAAATTCTTTCGCGCCCCTCAAGCACATGGCTACTTCTGAACTATCTTTCTCTATGTACTGTAAATCTCCAGTACTGTAAAGAGGTGCTAGACAACGAGAAGTGATGAAGGGAAGGAAGGTATCACTGCTCGATTGTTGTGTGGTGGAGCTTGAATAAAAAAATTGTTTCGTGTGTCTGAAGCTTTTGACTACTTCTCCCATACGTCTTTATGTGTAGGAGAACTCGTCAGCATTTCTAAAACAAATATTGGGCAACAATGCGTCGGCAAGAGATGAGAAATCGCACTGCTCGACTGTTGGATGGGATACTTTGCAGAAAAAAATCATTCTCTATTTCTGAAGCTTCTGCCTACTTCTTCCATGTGTCTCCATGTGTACTGAAACTCTCGAGTACGCTAAATAAATTATAAGACAACAATCAGCCAACAAGGGATGAGACGTCAGACTGGTGTTCCGCCGTGTGATACACTTGGGATAAAAAAAAATTATTTCGAGCGTCCGAAGTTTTTGGCTCCTTCTGGCATCTGGTCTTTTGTGATCTAAAAGTCTCTAGTAGTTGAAAAAAAAATGTCCGTCTCAATAAATCGGCAGAGAGGGCGATAGGACAAGAATCAAATGTTTACGGTACATGTTTGGTAAAAAAAAATCGAATTCCCGTGTCTGAAGCTTCTAGTTGCTTCTCTCATTTGTTTCCATATGTGTGAGACCTTCCCCGTACTGTACAAAAAATATAAGACAACAATGAGTCATCAAGGGATGACAGATGATACTGCTCGATTGTTCTACCGTACAACTTCCATGAAAAAAATTCTTTCGCGCCTCTCAAGCTCATGGCTACTTCTGAACGATCCTTCTGTGTGTACTGTAACTCTCCAGTACTGTAAAGAGGTGCTAGACAACGAGAAGTGATCAAGGGAAGGAAGGTACCACTGCTGCTCGATTGCTGTGTGCTGGAGCTTGGATAAAAAAAATTGTTTCGTGTGTCTGAAGCTTTTGGCTACTTCTCCCATACGTCTTCATGTGTAGGAGAGCTCGCCAGCATTTCTTAAACAAATATTGGAAAACAATGAATCGGCAACAGAGGAGAAATCACACGCCTCGTCTGTTGCTTGAGATACTTTGCAGAAAAAAATCATTCTCTATTTCTGAAGCTTCTCTCTACTTCCTCCACATGTCGCCATGTTTACTGAAACTCGGTAGTACGCTAAATAAATGATTAGACAACAATCAGTCAACCAGGGATGAGAGGTCCGACTGGTGTCCCGCCCTGTGATACTTTTCCAATCAAAAAAATTATTTCGTGCGTCCGCAGTTTTTGCCTCCTTCTGACATCTGTTCTTTCCTGTTATAAATTTCTCTAGCAGTTGAAAAAAAAAACAACAGTCTCAATAAATCGGCAGAGAGGGAGATAGAACAAGAACCGAATGTTTACGGTACAGGTTTGGTAAAAAAAATCGATTTCCCGTGTCTGAAGCTTCTAGTTGCTTCTCACATATGTTTTTATACGTGTGAGACCTTCCTCGTACTGTACAAAAAATATTAGACAAAAATAGGTCATCAAGGGACGACAGGTGATACTGCTCGATTGTTCTCCTGTACAACTTCCGTGAAAACAATTATTTCGCCCCTATCAAGCTCATGGCTACTTCTGAACGATCTTTCTCTGCGCACTGTAACTCTCCAGTACTGTAAATAGGTGCTAGACAACGAGAAGTGATCAAGGGAAGGAAGGTCCCACTGCTCGATTGTTGTGTGGTGGAGCTTGAATAAAAAAAATTGTTTCCTGTGTCTGAAGCTTTTGGCTACTTCTCCCATACGTCTTCATGTGTAGGAGAACACGCCAGCATTTCTTAAACAAATATTGGACAACAATGAATCGGCAACAGAGGAGAAATCACACGCCTCGTCTGTTGCATGGAATACTTTGTAGAAAAAAATCATTCTCTACTTCTGAAGCTTCTGGCTACTTCCTCCATATGTCTCCATGTTTACTGAAACTCCGTAGTACGCTAAATAAATGATTAGACAACAATCAGTCAACCAGGGATGAGAGGTCCGACTGGTGTGCCGCCCTGTGATACTTTTCCAATCACAAAAGTTATTTCTTGCGTCCGCAGTTTTTGCCTCCTTCTGACATCTGTTCTTTCCTGTTATAAATTTCTCTAGCAGTTAAAAAAAAAATAACAATCTCAATAAATCGGCAGAGAGGGAGATAGAACAAGAATCGAATGTTTACGTTACAGGATTGGTAAAAAAAAATCGATTTCCCGTGTCTGAAGCTTCTAGTTGCTTCTCACATATGTTTTTATACGTGTGAGACTTTCCTCGTACTGTACAAAAAATATTAGACAACAATAGGTCATCAAGGGACGACAGGTGATACTGCTCGATTGTTCTACCGTACAACTTCCGTGAATAAAATTCTTTCGCGCCTCTCAAGCTCATGGCTACTTCTGAACGATCTTTCTCTGTGTACTGTGTCTCTCCAGTACTGTAAAGAGGTGCTAGACAACAAGAAGTGATCAAGGGAAGGAAGGTACCACTGCTTGATTTGTGTGTGGTGGGGCTCGAATAAAAAAAATTGTTTCGTGTGTCTGACGCTTTTGGCTACTTCTCCTATATGTCTTTATGTGTAGGAGAACTCGCCAGCATTTCTAAAACCAATATTGGGCAACAATGCGTCGGCAAGAGATGAGAAATCGCACTGCTCGACTGTTGGATGGGATCCTTTGCAGAATAAAATCAGTCTCTATTTCTGAAGCTTCTGCCTACTTCTTCCATGTGTCTCCATGTGTACTGAAACTCTCGAGTACGCTAAATAAATTATAAGACAACAATCAGCCAACAAGGGATGAGAGGTCAGACTGGTGTTCCGCCGTGTGATACACTTGGGATAAAAAAAAATTATTTCGAGCGTCCGAAGTTTTTGGCTCCTTCTGGCATCTGGTCTTTTGTGATCTAAAAGTCTCTAGTAGTTGAAAAAAAAATGTCCGTCTCAATAAATCGGCAGAGAGGGCGATAGGACAAGAATCAAATGTTTACGGTACATGTTTGGTAAAAAAAAATCGAATTCCCGTGTCTGAAGCTTCTAGTTGCTTCTCTCATTTGTTTCCATATGTGTGAGACCTTCCCCGTACTGTACAAAAAATATAAGACAACAATGAGTCATCAAGGGATGACAGATGATACTGCTCGATTGTTCTACCGTACAACTTCCATGAAAAAAATTCTTTCGCGCCTCTCAAGCTCATGGCTACTTCTGAACGATCCTTCTGTGTGTACTGTAACTCTCCAGTACTGTAAAGAGGTGCTAGACAACGAGAAGTGATCAAGGGAAGGAAGGTACCACTGCTGCTCGATTGCTGTGTGCTGGAGCTTGGATAAAAAAAATTGTTTCGTGTGTCTGAAGCTTTTGGCTACTTCTCCCATACGTCTTCATGTGTAGGAGAGCTCGCCAGCATTTCTTAAACAAATATTGGAAAACAATGAATCGGCAACAGAGGAGAAATCACACGCCTCGTCTGTTGCTTGAGATACTTTGCAGAAAAAAATCATTCTCTATTTCTGAAGCTTCTCTCTACTTCCTCCACATGTCGCCATGATTACTGAAACTCGGTAGTACGCTAAATAAATGATTAGACAACAATCAGTCAACCAGGGATGAGAGGTCCGACTGGTGTCCCGCCCTGTGATACTTTTCCAATCAAAAAAATTATTTCGTGCGTCCGCAGTTTTTGCCTCCTTCTGACATCTGTTCTTTCCTGTTATAAATTTCTCTAGCAGTTGAAAAAAAAAACAACAGTCTCAATAAATCGGCAGAGAGGGAGATAGAACAAGAACCGAATGTTTACGGTACAGGTTTGGTAAAAAAAATCGATTTCCCGTGTCTGAAGCTTCTAGTTGCTTCTCACATATGTTTTTATACGTGTGAGACCTTCCTCGTACTGTACAAAAAATATTAGACAAAAATAGGTCATCAAGGGGCGACAGGGGATACTGCTCGATTGTTCTCCTGTACAACTTCCGTGAAAACAATTATTTCGCCCCTATCAAGCTCATGGCTACTTCTGAACGATCTTTCTCTGCGCACTGTAACTCTCCAGTACTGTAAATAGGTGCTAGACAACGAGAAGTGATCAAGGGAAGGAAGGTCCCACTGCTCGATTGTTGTGTGGTGGAGCTTGAATAAAAAAAATTGTTTCCTGTGTCTGAAGCTTTTGGCTACTTCTCCCATACGTCTTCATGTGTAGGAGAACACGCCAGCATTTCTTAAACAAATATTGGACAACAATGAATCGGCAACAGAGGAGAAATCACACGCCTCGTCTGTTGCATGGAATACTTTGTAGAAAAAAATCATTCTCTACTTCTGAAGCTTCTGGCTACTTCCTCCATATGTCTCCATGTTTACTGAAACTCCGTAGTACGCTAAATAAATGATTAGACAACAATCAGTCAACCAGGGATGAGAGGTCCGACTGGTGTGCCGCCCTGTGATACTTTTCCAATCACAAAAGTTATTTCTTGCGTCCGCAGTTTTTGCCTCCTTCTGACATCTGTTCTTTCCTGTTATAAATTTCTCTAGCAGTTAAAAAAAAAATAACAGTCTCAATAAATCGGCAGAGAGGGAGATAGAACAAAAATCGAATGTTTACGTTACAGGATTGGTAAAAAAAAATCGATTTCCCGTGTCTGAAGCTTCTAGTTGCTTCTCACATATGTTTTTATACGTGTGAGACTTTCCTCGTACTGTACAAAAAATATTAGACAACAATAGGTCATCAAGGGACGACAGGTGATACTGCTCGATTGTTCTACCGTACAACTTCCGTGAATAAAATTCTTTCGCGCCTCTCAAGCTCATGGCTACTTCTGAACGATCTTTCTCTGTGTACTGTGTCTCTCCAGTACTGTAAAGAGGTGCTAGACAACAAGAAGTGATCAAGGGAAGGAAGGTACCACTGCTTGATTTGTGTGTGGTGGGGCTCGAATAAAAAAAATTGTTTCGTGTGTCTGACGCTTTTGGCTACTTCTCCTATATGTCTTTATGTGTAGGAGAACTCGCCAGCATTTCTAAAACCAATATTGGGCAACAATGCGTCGGCAAGAGATGAGAAATCGCACTGCTCGACTGTTGGATGGGATCCTTTGCAGAATAAAATCATTCTCTATTTCTGAAGCTTCTGCCTACTTCTTCCATGTGTCTCCATGTGTACTGAAACTCTCGAGTACGCTAAATAAATTATAAGACAACAATCAGCCAACAAGGGATGAGAGGTCAGACTGGTGTTCCGCCGTGTGATACACTTGGGATAAAAAAAAATTATTTCGAGCGTCCGAAGTTTTTGGCTCCTTCTGGCATCTGGTCTTTTGTGATCTAAAAGTCTCTAGTAGTTGAAAAAAAATGTCCGTCTCAATAAATCGGCAGAGAGGGCGATAGGACAAGAATCAAATGTTTACGGTACATGTTTGGTAAAAAAAAAATCGAATTCCCGTGTCTGAAGCTTCTAGTTGCTTCTCTCATTTGTTTCTATATGTGTGAGACCTTCCCCGTACTGTACAAAAAATATAAGACAACAATGAGTCATCACGGGATGACAGATGATACTGCTCGATTGTTCTACCGTACAACTTCCATGAAAAAAATTCTTTCGCGCCTCTCAAGCTCATGGCTACTTCTGAACGATCCTTCTGTGTGTACTGTAACTCTCCAGTACTGTAAAGAGGTGCTAGACAACGAGAAGTGATCAAGGGAAGGAAGGTACCACTGCTGCTCGATTGCTGTGTGCTGGAGCTTGGATAAAAAAAATTGTTTCGTGTGTCTGAAGCTTTTGGCTACTTCTCCCATACGTCTTCATGTGTAGGAGAACTCGCCAGCATTTCTTAAACAAATATTGGACAAAAATGAATCGGCAACAGAGGAGAAATCACACGCCTCGACTGTTGTATGGGATACTTTGCAGAAAAAAATCATTCTCTATTTCTGAAGCATCTGGCTATTTTCTCCATATGTATCCATGTTTACTGAAACTCCGTTGTACGCTAAATAAATGATTAGACACCAATCAGTCAACCAGGGATGAGAGGTCCGACTGGTGTCCCGCCCTGTGATACTTTTCCAATCAAAAAAATTATTTCGTGCGTCCGCAGTTTTTGCCTCCTTCTGACATCTGTCCTTTCCTGTTATAAATTTCTCTAGCAGTTGAAAAAAAAACAACAGTCTCAATAAATCGGCAGAGAGGGAGATAGAACAAGAATCAAATGTTTACGGTACAGGTTTGGTAAAAAAAATCGATTTCCCGTGTCTGAAGCTTCTACTTGCTTCTCACATATGTTTGTATACGTGTGAGACCTTCCTCGTACTGTACTAAAAATATTAGACAACAATAGGTCATCAAGGGACGACAGGTGATACTGCTCGATTGTTCTCCCGTACAACTTCCGTGAAAACAATTCTTTCGCGCCTATCGAGCTCATGGCTACTTCTGAACGATCTTTCTCTGCGCACGGTAACTCTCCAGTACTGTAAAGAGGTGCTAGACAACGAGAAATGATCAAGGGAAGGAAGGTCCCACAGCTCGATTGTTGTGTGGTGGAGCTTCAATAAAAAATATTGTTTCGTGTGTCTGAAACTTTTGGCTACTTCTCCCATACGTCTTCATGTGTAGGAGAACTCGCCAGCATTTCTTAAACAAATATTGGACAACAATGAATCGGCAACAGAGGAAAAATCACACGCCTCGTCTGTTGCATGGAATACTTTGTAGAAAAAAATCATTCTCTATTTCTGAAGCTTCTGGCTACTTCCTCCACATGTCTCCATGTTTACTGAAACTCCGTAGTACGCTAAATAAATGATTAGACAACAATCAGTCAACCAGGGATGAGAGGTCCGACTGGTGTGCCGCCCTGTGATACTTTTCCAATCACAAAAGTTATTTCTTGCGTCCGCAGTTTTTGCCTCCTTCTGACATCTGTTCTTTCCTGTTATAAATTTCTCTAGCAGTTGAAAAAAAAAAGCAGTCTCAATAAATCGGCAGAGAGGGAGATAGAACAAGAATCGAATGTTTACGGTACAGGATTGGTAAAAAAAAATCGATTTCCCGTGTCTGAAGCTTCTAGTTGCTTCTCACATATGTTTTTATACGTGTGAGACTTTCCTCGTACTGTACAAAAAATATTAGACAACAATAGGTCATCAAGGGACGACAGGTGATACTGCTCGATTGTTCTACCGTACAACTTCCGTGAATAAAATTCTTTCGGGCCTCTCAAGCTCATGGCTACTTCTGAATGATCTTTCTCTGTGTACTGTTGCTCTCCAGTACTGTAAAGAGGTGCTAGACAACAAGAAGTGATCAAGGGAAGGAAGGTACCACTACTTGATTTGTGTGTGGTGGAGCTCGAATAAAAAAAATTGTTTCGTGTGTCTGAAGCTTTTGGCTACTTCTCCTATATGTCTTTATGTGTAGGAGAACTCGCCAGCATTTCTAAAACCAATATTGGGCAACAATGCGTCGGCAAGAGATGAGAAATCGCACTGCTCGACTGTTGGATGGGATACTTTGCAGAAAAAAATCATTCTCTATTTCTGAAGCTTCTGCCTACTTCTTCCATGTGTCTCCATGTGTACTGAAACTCTCGAGTACGCTAAATAAATTATAAGACAACAATCAGCCAACAAGGGATGAGAGGTCAGACTGGTGTTCCGCCGTGTGATACACTTGGGATCAAAAAAAATTATTTCGAGCGTCCGAAGTTTTTGGCTCCTTCTGGCATCTGGTCTTTTGTGATCTAAAAGTCTCTAGTAGTTGAAAAAAAAATGTCCGTCTCAATAAATCGGCAGAGAGGGCGATAGGACAAGAATCAAATGTTTACGTTACATGTTTGGTAAAAAAAAAATCGAATTCCCGTGTCTGAAGCTTCTAGTGGCTTCTCTCATTTGTTTCTATATGTGTGAGACCTTCCCCGTACTGTACAAAAAATATAAGACAACAATGAGTCATCAAGGGATGACAGATGATACTGCTCGATTGTTCTACCGTACAACTTCCATGAAAAAAATTCTTTCGCGCCTCTCAAGCTCATGGCTACTTCTGAACGATCCTTCTGTGTGTACTGTAACTATCCAGTACTGTAAAGAGGTGCTAGACAACGAGAAGTGATCAAGGGAAGGAAGGTACCACTGCTGCTCGTTTGCTGTGTCCTGGAGCTTGGATAAAAAAAATTGTTTCGTGTGTCTGAAGCTTTTGGCTACTTCTCCCATACGTCTTCATGTGTAGGAGAACTCGCCAGCATTTCTTAAACAAACATTGGACAAAAATGAATCGGCAACAGAGGAGAAATCACACGCCTCGACTGTTGTATGGGATACTTTGCAGAAAAAAAGCATTCTCTATTTCTGAAGCATCTGGCTGTTTTCTCCATATGTCTCCATGTTTACTGAAACTCCGTTGTACGCTAAATAAATGATTAGACAACAATCAGTCCACTAGGGATGAGAAGTCCGACTGGTGTCCCTCCCTGTGATACTTTTCCAATCAAAAAAATTATTTCGTGCGTCCGAAGTTTTTGTCTCCTTCTGACATCTGTTCTTTCCTGTTCTAAATTTCTCTAGTAGTTGAAAAAAAATAACAGTCTCAATAAATCGGCAGAGAGGGAGATAGAACAAGAATCGAATGTTTACGGTACAGGTTTGGTAAAAAAAATCGATTTCCCGTGTCTGAAGCTTCTAGTTGCTTCTGACATATGTTTTTATACGTGTGAGACCTTCCTCGTACTGTACAAAAAATATTAGACAACAATAGGTCATCAAGGGACGACAGGTGATACTGCTCGATTGTTCTACCGTACAACTTCCGTGAGAACAATTCTTTCGCGCCTCTCAAGCTCATGGCTACTTCTGAACGATCTTTCTCTGTGTACTGTAACTCTCCAGTACTGTAAAGAGGTGCTAGACAACGAGACGTGATCAAGGGAAGGAAGTTACCACTGCTCGATTGTCGCGCGGTGGAGCTTGAATTAAAAGTATCGTTTCTTGTGTCTGAAGCTTCTGGCTACATCTCATATATGTCTTCATGTGCAGGAGAACTCGCCAGTATTTCAAAAACAAATATTGGGCAACAGTGAAGCGGCGAGGGATGAGAAATTACACTGCTTGACTGTTCTATGCCACACTTTCCAGAGAAAATCAATCTCGATTTCTGAAGCTCCTGGCTTCTTCTAATATCGAGTCTTTATGTGTACTGAATCTCTCGAGTATGCCAAATAAATCATTAGAACAAAACCAGTCATCAATGGATGAGAGGTCAGGCTTCTGGAACGTCGTATGGTACACTTTCGATCAAACATATTATTTCGTGCGTCCGATGTTTCTGGATCCGTCTGGTATTGGTTCTTTCGTGTACCAAAAGTTGCTAGTCGTTGAAATAAAAAATACTACTCTCCATAAATTGGCAGAGAAGGAGATAGATCAAAAATCACATTTTGTAGTGTACACTTCGTAGCAAAAAAAAAAAAAATTCCGTGTGCCGAAATATTCATGCCCCTTTTTGCACCTGTTTGTATGCGTACTAGAACTTTCCAGGAATTCAGAAAACATACTGGACAACAATAAATGGTACAGGCATGAGATGTGGGACTTCTCGACTTTTGTTCGGTGCAGATTTAGTTAAATAAAATATAATTTCCCGTATCTGAAGCTTCTATTTACTTCTCACGTATGTTTTTATATATACGAGAACTTTCTCGTACTGTAAAAAAAATATTAGACGACAATGAGTCATCAAGGGGTGACAGGTGACACTACTCGATTGTCCTACCGTACAACCTTAATGAAAAAAATTATTTCGCGCCTCTCAAGCTTATGGCTATGTCACTGCCATTTTTCTGTGTGTACTGCATGTAACTCTCTAGTACTCTTGATATGTGCTAGACAATGAGCAGTCGTCAAGGCAGGAACGGTACCGCTGCTCGGTTGATGTGTGGTACGGCTGGAATGAAAATAAAAATTCATTTGTCTGAAGCGTTTGGCTACTTCTCACATACGTCTTTATGTGTAGGAGACCTCGCCAGTATTTCAAAAACAAATATTGGACAACAATGAATCGGCAAGGGATGAGAAAACACACTTCTCGACTGTTGTATGGGATACTTTTTAGGAAAAAATCGATCTCTGTTTCTGAAGCTTCTGGCTACTTCTTCGATATGTCTCCATGTGCACCGATACTCTCCAGTACGCTGCATAAATGATTAGACAGCAATCTGTCAACATAGGATGAGACGTCAGGCTGGTGTATCCTCGTGTCATACAAGTGCGATTAAAAAAATGATTTCGTGCGTCCAAAGTTTTTGACTCCTTCTGACGTCGGTTCTTTCGTGTTCTGAAAGTCTCTAGTAGTTGAAAAAAATATTAGTCTCAATAAATCGACAGAGAGGGAGATAGAACGAGAATCGAATGTTGTATGATACAGGTTTAAGAAAAAAACATCGATTTTCCGTGTCTGAAACTTCTCGTTACTTCTCACATATGTTTTTATATGTATGACACCTTCCTCGTACTGGAAAAACGATATTAGACAACAATATGACATCAAACGATAACAGGTGACACGGCTCAATCGCTCTACCGTACAAAATCCATGAAAAAAAAAAAAAATTCGCGTCTCTCAAGTTTTTGGCTACTACTTAGCTATCTTTCTGTGTGGTCTGTAACTGTCCAGTACTGTAAAGCGACAACTGATCATGGGAATGAAGGTACCACTGATCGATTGTTGTGTGGCGGAGCTTGAATGAAAAAAAATGTTTCGTGCGTCTAAAGCTTTTGGCTGCTTCTCATATACGTCTTTATGTGTCGGAGAACTCGCCAGTATTTCAAAAACAAATATTGTACAACAATGAAGCGGCGAGTGATGAGATGTCACACTCCTCGACTGTTCTATTGAACACATTTCAGAAAAAAAATCATTCCCGATTTCTGAAGCCTCTGGCTACTTCTTTCATGTGTCTTTATGTGTACTGAAACTCTCTAGTACGCTGAATAAATCATTAGAACAAAACCAGTTCATCAATGGATGAGAGGTCGGGCTGCTGTAACGTCGTATGGTACACTTTCGATGAAAAATATTATTTCGTGCGTCCGAAGTTTCTGGGTCTGTCTGACATTAGTACTTTTGTGTACTAAAAGTCGCTAGTAGTTGAATTAAAATATTAGTTTCAATAAATCGGTAGAGAAGGAGATAGATGAAAAATCAATTGTTGTACACCTGATAGCAAAAGAAATTGCTTGCGCCCGAATATTCTGGCAACTTTATACATCTATTTGCATGCGTACCAGTATTCTGGAGGAAATCAGAGAAAATACTGGTCAACAACAATTGGTCCCGGCTTGAGAGGTGGGACTCATCGGTTGTTGCATGCTACAGATTTAATAAAAACAATATGATTTCCCGTGTTTGAAGCTTCTAGTTACTTCTCACACATGTTTTTATATGCATGGGAACTTTCTCGTACTGTGAAAAAAGAAACTATTAGGCAATAATAAGTCATCGAGGGGTAACAGGTGACGCTGCTCGACTGTTCTACCGTACAATTTTTATGGAAAAAAATATTTCGCACCTCTCAAGCTTATGGCTACTTCTCTATCATCTTTTGGTGTGTACTGTGACTCTCTAGTACAGTAGAGAACTGCTACGCAACGTGAAGTCGTTAAGTGGGAAAAGGTATCCCTGCTCGGTTCTTGTGTGGATGGGCTTAAATAATTTTTTTTTTTTTTTTTTCATGCGTCTGAAGCCTTCGGCTATTTTTCACATACGTCTTTTTGTGTAGCAGAAATCGCCAGTATATCAAAAACAAATATTGGACAAAAATGAATCGGCAAGGGATGAGAAGTCACACTGCTCGCCTGTTGTATGCAATACTTTCCGGAAAAAGTCATTCTGTCTTTCTAAATCTTTTTCCTACTCCTTCCATGTGTCTCCATGTGTACTGAAACTCTCTGGTACGCTTTATAAATCATTAGACAACAATCAGTCAACAAGGGATGAGCGGTCAGAATGCTGTACCGTAGTGTGATACACTTGCGATCAAAAAAATTATTTCGTGCGTCCGAAGTTCTTGGCTCCTTCTGACATCTCTCCTTTCGTGTTCTCAAAGTCCGTAGTAGTTGAAAAAAAATATTAGTCTCAATTAATCGGCAGAGAGGGAGATAGAACACGAATCGATTGTTGTATGATACAGGTTTAATTTACGAAAGAAAAAACTATTTACCGTGTCTGAAGCTTCTACTTACTTCTCGCACATGTTTTTATATGTACGAGACCTCCCTCGTACTGCAAAACAATTATTAGACAACAATAAGTCATCAAGGGATGACAGGTGACAATGCCCGATTTTTCTTCCGCACAACATCCATGAAAAGAATTATTCCGCCCCTCTCCAGCCTATGGCTCCTTCTCAGCCATCTTTCTGTATGTACTGTAACTGCCCAGTACTGTAAAGAATGGCTGGACAACGTGATGAAGGGTAGGAAGCTACCACTGCTCAATTTTTGTATGGTGGAGCTTGAATTTAAAAAATAGTTTCTTGTGTCTGAAGCTTTTGGCTACTTCTCATAAACGTCTTTATGTGTTGGAGACAGTGCAGCGTGGTCGTTCCTCGAGTGACGATCGTCGGTGACGTACTAGGCGAAAGGGCCCTGGGTCCTCTCACATACGACTCCACTGAGTAAAACCTATACGACTCTGCCGAGTAAAACACAGGCAACTCGCCTATCACAAGCGGTCGGGTGAGCGGCCATACGGTGCTCGATTCTCCAGCCCTTAAAATATATTCGATGATCACAGCGGTCGGGTGAACGGCCATACGGTCCTTGATTCTCCGAGCACGGGTCAACGGCCGTACAGTCCTCGATTCTCCGATCCTTGATCATATACCTCTTACCAATAAGGGACAGCAACGGCTAACGAATCCTCGGTAAAGGTCATCAGACGTAAATTCGAAAACAATACGAACAATGAAACGAAGATTTAATACGAAATACCGCGCGAGATCGCAATGGCACAAGCCAAACGGGCTTTATGCCTTCTTATATACGCAAATTCACAATCGTCGAATCGTCGTGGGTTTTTATGCCGCAAGGCTTTTCCCACAAGAGCCAATAAACGTAGAAAATACGATGGCTGAAACGCGAGTGTTTTTTCATTTTTTAAATACAAAACCTCAACCTCCATCCTTTATTCAAAAAATATATATCCAAAACGACAAGGCAACTTCGCAATGAACGAGCTTCGACAATACGACTACACTGTACTTTGGACTGTGTGTTCCACTAAAAGATACAGTAGAGTGGTTCAAGTCCAAAGAGGACAGTATAGCAACTGTAATTATTGACTTTGAGGACTGTGTTGAAGTGAATATCGCTGTGCAGTCGCTCGAGTCCAATGTCCCGGGGTCTTCGGTCGGCCTGCATGCGGCCCTCGTTATATCTAGACACAAGTTATGCATACGTTCGGTATAATAAGGTTAGAAAGATCTTACATCACGAGTAAATCAGATAAATCACAAAAACTTACCGTTTTATTTCTCACAGCAAATGCTCAAAGTGTCCTCCGTTGACCTCGACGCAGCAACGGGCTCGCCGGAGAAGACTCTGCGCACAACGCCCGAGCATTTCCGGTGTGACCGTAACGACTGCCCCCTCGAACCTTCGCTCGAGATCGGCGCGATCCTGTATGGGCTCCCGATACACGTGTGACTTTATATGGCCCCAGAAAAAAAAGTCGAGGGGATTCAGGTCCGGGGATCGTGCCGGCCAATCGCGCATTCCCCCTCGGCCTAGGTATCGGTTGCCGAATATTGCGGACACCGACTCCTGCGCAATTCGACTCGTATGAGCCGGTGCTCCATCGTGCTGAAAAAATAACGCGCCCCATTTCCTCTGCGCCTATCCCTGCACGCCTGCACATACGGCGCAGATGGATGGAAATGAAATTGGCGTACTGCGCGCCCGTCAAATGTCCCGCAAACTCAAACGGTCCAATCTGAAAGGAAACAATCAATCTAACGTTATCCGTAATATCTATTTTTGTTGGGCTTACATTCCATTCGATAGTACGAAAGAAGCAGAGTTTAAAAAATTTCATATCTTCTCAATATTATCGTTTCAACATTCTTGTCGGAAAATGATGCTTCATATTTTTGGAATTGAATCTACAAAGCCGGGTAACTCTCCAATATTTTAATTTTTCATTTTCTCCATAATCATTCTGGCCTGTAATATACCACGTAAAGGAATAAAAAGCTTACCAGCCGATTTCCGATTATTCCAGCCCACATGTTGAGCGACGGAAAGCGGTGCTGGTTGCGCGTTGCAATTACGCGGTGCGGATTTTCCTCTTTTGGCGCCCACCAATGGAAGTTTTTTGAATTCCATGCACCGTTCTTCCCGAACGAGCTTTCATCGGTGAAGAGGATTCCCTCCAGAAAATGTTCGTCCTCCTCTTGGTGGCGAATGAGCCAGCGACAAAAATCGCTCCTCCTTTCGTAGTCGCCTTCAATCAATCCTTGCACTCGAGTATAGTGGTACGGGTGTAAGCCTTCCGCCTTTAGCGTCCGCTGCACAGTCGAAGCGCTCACCTGGAGGGATCGAGCAACGGCGCGCGTACTTGTTGTCGGATCTTCCTCGACAGCCCGCAAAATTTGTTCCTCTCGACGGGGGGTCCGCGCCGTCCGTGGCCGTCCCGCGTTGACGTGGCTGGGCATGACGTTTCCACTGTCACGCATGCGATTAAACGCCGCCGAAATTATTTTATCGGTCGGGTGCCGTCTCCCAAGATATTGCTCGGCATAGAGCCTAGCCGCTGCACGGGCGCTAAAATTACACTGCCCATAACAGCCGATCATGTCCGCGTACTCTTGCGCCGTGTACTCGGCCACGTCGTTGTGTACTTGATGCACTGTCTTCACACTTATTTCAAATTAACAATTATTTCAAAACAAAACAAAATTTCAAATATACAAATTACTTATTCAAAAACACTGTTCTTCACTATTTATTTCAAATAATGAATATTCGCTATAATTCACTATGATTCGCTATAACAGATGTATGCACACACTATTCACAGACTCGCGTGAGCAACCACTGAAAACCGTAACCTTGTTTGTCGACGTTCAATTGTTTTTCACGCGTTCTGCACAGATTAGACGCATCGCTCATTTGTTTTTCGAGCCTCTCTTTTTCTTTTTGTGTGGAGGCTCGAAAAACAAATGAGCGGTACGTCTAATCTGTGCAGAACGCGTGAAAAACAATTGAACGTCGACAAACAAGGTTACGGTTTTCAGTGGTTGCTCACGCGAGTCTGTGAATAGTGTGTGCATACATCTGTTATAGCGAATCATAGTGAATTATAGCGAATATTCATTATTTGAAATAAATAGTGAAGAACAGTGTTTTTGAATAAGTAATTTGTATATTTGAAATTTTGTTTTGTTTTGAAATAATTGTTAATTTGAAATAAGTGTGAAGACAGTGCATCAAGTACACAACGACATAGCCGAGTACACGGCGCAAGAGTACGCGGACATGATCGGCTGTTATGGGCAGTGTAATTTTAGCGCCCGTGCAGCGGCTAGGCTCTATGCCGAGCAATATCTTGGGAGACGGCACCCGACCGATAAAATAATTTCGGCGGCGTTTAATCGCATGCGTGACAGTGGAAACGTCATGCCCAGCCACGTCAACGCGGGACGGCCACGGACGGCGCGGACCCCCCGTCGAGAGGAACAAATTTTGCGGGCTGTCGAGGAAGATCCGACAACAAGTACGCGCGCCGTTGCTCGATCCCTCCAGGTGAGCGCCTCGACTGTGCAGCGGACGCTAAAGGCGGAAGGCTTACACCCGTACCACTATACTCGAGTGCAAGGATTGATTGAAGGCGACTACGAAAGGAGGAGCGATTTTTGTCGCTGGCTCATTCGCCACCAAGAGGAGGACGAACATTTTCTGGAGGGAATCCTCTTCACCGATGAAAGCTCGTTCGGGAAGAACGGTGCATGGAATTCAAAAAACTTCCATTGGTGGGCGCCAAAAGAGGAAAATCCGCACCGCGTAATTGCAACGCGCAACCAGCACCGCTTTCCGTCGCTCAACATGTGGGCTGGAATAATCGGAAATCGGCTGGTAAGCTTTTTATTCCTTTACGTGGTATATGACAGGCCAGAATGATTATGGAGAAAATGAAAAATTAAAATATTGGAGAGTTACCCGGCTTTGTAGATTCAATTCCAAAAATATGAAGCATCATTTTCCGACAAGAATGTTGAAACGATAATATTGAGAAGATATGAAATTTTTTAAACTCTGCTTCTTTCGTACTATCGAATGGAATGTAAGCCCAACAAAAATAGATATTACGGATAACGTTAGATTGATTGTTTCCTTTCAGATTGGACCGTTTGAGTTTGCGGGACATTTGACGGGCGCGCAGTACGCCAATTTCATTTCCATCCATCTGCGCCGTATGTGCAGGCGTGCAGGGATAGGCGCAGAGGAAATGGGGCGCGTTATTTTTCAGCACGATGGAGCACCGGCTCATACGAGTCGAATTGCGCAGGAGTCGGTGTCCGCAATATTCGGCAACCGATACCTAGGCCGAGGGGGAATGCGCGATTGGCCGGCACGATCCCCGGACCTGAATCCCCTCGACTTTTTTTTCTGGGGCCATATAAAGTCACACGTGTATCGGGAGCCCATACAGGATCGCGCCGATCTCGAGCGACGGTTCGAGGGGGCAGTCGTTACGGTCACACCGGAAATGCTCGGGCGTTGTGCGCAGAGTCTTCTCCGGCGAGCCCGTTGCTGCGTCGAGGTCAACGGAGGACACTTTGAGCATTTGCTGTGAGAAATAAAACGGTAAGTTTTTGTGATTTATCTGATTTACTCGTGATGTAAGATCTTTCTAACCTTATTATACCGAACGTATGCATAACTTGTGTCTAGATATAACGAGGGCCGCATGCAGGCCGACCGAAGACCCCGGGACATTGGACTCGAGCGACTGCACAGCGATATTCACTTCAACACAGTCCTCAAAGTCAATAATTACAGTTGCTATACTGTCCTCTTTGGACTTGAACCACTCTACTGTATCTTTTAGTGGAACACACAGTCCAAAGTACAGTGTAGTCGTATTGTCGAAGCTCGTTCATTGCGAAGTTGCCTTGTCGTTTTGGATATATATTTTTTGAATAAAGGATGGAGGTTGAGGTTTTGTATTTAAAAAATGAAAAAACACTCGCGTTTCAGCCATCGTATTTTCTACGTTTATTGGCTCTTGTGGGAAAAGCCTTGCGGCATAAAAACCCACGACGATTCGACGATTGTGAATTTGCGTATATAAGAAGGCATAAAGCCCGTTTGGCTTGTGCCATTGCGATCTCGCGCGGTATTTCGTATTAAATCTTCGTTTCATTGTTCGTATTGTTTTCGAATTTACGTCTGATGACCTTTACCGAGGATTCGTTAGCCGTTGCTGTCCCTTATTGGTAAGAGGTATATGATCAAGGATCGGAGAATCGAGGACTGTACGGCCGTTGACCCGTGCTCGGAGAATCAAGGACCGTATGGCCGTTCACCCGACCGCTGTGATCATCGAATATATTTTAAGGGCTGGAGAATCGAGCACCGTATGGCCGCTCACCCGACCGCTTGTGATAGGCGAGTTGCCTGTGTTTTACTCGGCAGAGTCGTATAGGTTTAACTCAGTGGAGTCGTATGTGAGAGGACCCAGGGCCCTTTCGCCTAGTACGTCACCGACGATCGTCACTCGAGGAACGACCACGCTGCACTGTCTCCAACACATAAAGACGTTTATGAGAAGTAGCCAAAAGCTTCAGACACAAGAAACTATTTTTTAAATTCAAGCTCCACCATACAAAAATTGAGCAGTGGTAGCTTCCTTCCCTTCATCACGTTGTCCAGCCATTCTTTACAGTACTGGGCAGTTACAGTACATACAGAAAGATGGCTGAGAAGGAGCCATAGGCTGGAGAGGGGCGGAATAATTCTTTTCATGGATGTTGTGCGGAAGAAAAATCGGGCATTGTCACCTGTCATCCCTTGATGACTTATTGTTGTCTAATAATTGTTTTGCAGTACGAGGGAGGTCTCGTACATATAAAAACATGTGCGAGAAGTAAGTAGAAGCTTCAGACACGGTAAATAGTTTTTTCTTTCGTAAATTAAACCTGTATCATACAACAATCGATTCGTGTTCTATCTCCCTCTCTGCCGATTAATTGAGACTAATATTTCTTTTCAACTACTACGGACTTTGAGAACACGAAAGGAGAGATGTCAGAAGGAGCCAAGAACTTCGGACGCACGAAATAATTTTTTTGATCGCAAGTGTATCACACTACGGTACAGCATTCTGACCGCTCATCCCTTGTTGACTGATTGTTGTCTAATGATTTATAAAGCGTACCAGAGAGTTTCAGTACACATGGAGACACATGGAAGGAGTAGGAAAAAGATTTAGAAAGACAGAATGACTTTTTCCGGAAAGTATTGCATACAACAGGCGAGCAGTGTGACTTCTCATCCCTTGCCGATTCATTTTTGTCCAATATTTGTTTTTGATATACTGGCGATTTCTGCTACACAAAAAGACGTATGTGAAAAATAGCCGAAGGCTTCAGACGCATGAAAAAAAAAAAAAAAAAATTATTTAAGCCCATCCACACAAGAACCGAGCAGGGATACCTTTTCCCACTTAATGACTTCACGTTGCGTAGCAGTTCTCTACTGTACTAGAGAGTCACAGTACACACCAAAAGATGATAGAGAAGTAGCCATAAGCTTGAGAGGTGCGAAATATTTTTTTCCATAAAAATTGTACGGTAGAACAGTCGAGCAGCGTCACCTGTTACCCCTCGATGACTTATTATTGCCTAATAGTTTCTTTTTTCACAGTACGAGAAAGTTCCCATGCATATAAAAACATGTGTGAGAAGTAACTAGAAGCTTCAAACACGGGAAATCATATTGTTTTTATTAAATCTGTAGCATGCAACAACCGATGAGTCCCACCTCTCAAGCCGGGACCAATTGTTGTTGACCAGTATTTTCTCTGATTTCCTCCAGAATACTGGTACGCATGCAAATAGATGTATAAAGTTGCCAGAATATTCGGGCGCAAGCAATTTCTTTTGCTATCAGGTGTACAACAATTGATTTTTCATCTATCTCCTTCTCTACCGATTTATTGAAACTAATATTTTAATTCAACTACTAGCGACTTTTAGTACACAAAAGTACTAATGTCAGACAGACCCAGAAACTTCGGACGCACGAAATAATATTTTTCATCGAAAGTGTACCATACGACGTTACAGCAGCCCGACCTCTCATCCATTGATGAACTGGTTTTGTTCTAATGATTTATTCAGCGTACTAGAGAGTTTCAGTACACATAAAGACACATGAAAGAAGTAGCCAGAGGCTTCAGAAATCGGGAATGATTTTTTTTCTGAAATGTGTTCAATAGAACAGTCGAGGAGTGTGACATCTCATCACTCGCCGCTTCATTGTTGTACAATATTTGTTTTTGAAATACTGGCGAGTTCTCCGACACATAAAGACGTATATGAGAAGCAGCCAAAAGCTTTAGACGCACGAAACATTTTTTTTCATTCAAGCTCCGCCACACAACAATCGATCAGTGGTACCTTCATTCCCATGATCAGTTGTCGCTTTACAGTACTGGACAGTTACAGACCACACAGAAAGATAGCTAAGTAGTAGCCAAAAACTTGAGAGACGCGAATTTTTTTTTTTTTTTCATGGATTTTGTACGGTAGAGCGATTGAGCCGTGTCACCTGTTATCGTTTGATGTCATATTGTTGTCTAATATCGTTTTTCCAGTACGAGGAAGGTGTCATACATATAAAAACATATGTGAGAAGTAACGAGAAGTTTCAGACACGGAAAATCGATGTTTTTTTCTTAAACCTGTATCATACAACATTCGATTCTCGTTCTATCTCCCTCTCTGTCGATTTATTGAGACTAATATTTTTTTCAACTACTAGAGACTTTCAGAACACGAAAGAACCGACGTCAGAAGGAGTCAAAAACTTTGGACGCACGAAATCATTTTTTTAATCGCACTTGTATGACACGAGGATACACCAGCCTGACGTCTCATCCTATGTTGACAGATTGCTGTCTAATCATTTATGCAGCGTACTGGAGAGTATCGGTGCACATGGAGACATATCGAAGAAGTAGCCAGAAGCTTCAGAAACAGAGATCGATTTTTTCCTAAAAAGTATCCCATACAACAGTCGAGAAGTGTGTTTTCTCATCCCTTGCCGATTCATTGTTGTCCAATATTTGTTTTTGAAATACTGGCGAGGTCTCCTACACATAAAGACGTATGTGAGAAGTAGCCAAACGCTTCAGACAAATGAATTTTTATTTTCATTCCAGCCGTACCACACATCAACCGAGCAGCGGTACCGTTCCTGCCTTGACGACTGCTCGTTGTCTAGCACATATCAAGAGTACTAGAGAGTTACATGCAGTACACACAGAAAAATGGCAGTGACATAGCCATAAGCTTGAGAGGCGCGAAATAATTTTTTTCATTAAGGTTGTACGGTAGGACAATCGAGTAGTGTCACCTGTCACCCCTTGATGACTCATTGTCGTCTAATATTTTTTTTACAGTACGAGAAAGTTCTCGTATATATAAAAACATACGTGAGAAGTAAATAGAAGCTTCAGATACGGGAAATTATATTTTATTTAACTAAATCTGCACCGAACAAAAGTCGAGAAGTCCCACATCTCATGCCTGTACCATTTATTGTTGTCCAGTATGTTTTCTGAATTCCTGGAAAGTTCTAGTACGCATACAAACAGGTGCAAAAAGGGGCATGAATATTTCGGCACACGGAATTTTTTTTTTTTTGCTACGAAGTGTACACTACAAAATGTGATTTTTGATCTATCTCCTTCTCTGCCAATTTATGGAGAGTAGTATTTTTTATTTCAACGACTAGCAACTTTTGGTACACGAAAGAACCAATACCAGACGGATCCAGAAACATCGGACGCACGAAATAATATGTTTGATCGAAAGTGTACCATACGACGTTCCAGAAGCCTGACCTCTCATCCATTGATGACTGGTTTTGTTCTAATGATTTATTTGGCATACTCGAGAGATTCAGTACACATAAAGACTCGATATTAGAAGAAGCCAGGAGCTTCAGAAATCGAGATTGATTTTCTCTGGAAAGTGTGGCATAGAACAGTCAAGCAGTGTAATTTCTCATCCCTCGCCGCTTCACTGTTGCCCAATATTTGTTTTTGAAATACTGGCGAGTTCTCCTGCACATGAAGACATATATGAGATGTAGCCAGAAGCTTCAGACACAAGAAACGATACTTTTAATTCAAGCTCCACCGCGCGACAATCGAGCAGTGGTAACTTCCTTCCCTTGATCACGTCTCGTTGTCTAGCACCTCTTTACAGTACTGGAGAGTTACAGTACACAGAGAAAGATCGTTCAGAAGTAGCCATGAGCTTGAGAGGCGCGAAAGAATTGTTCTCACGGAAGTTGTACGGTAGAACAATCGAGCAGTATCACCTGTCGTCCCTTGATGACCTATTGTTGTCTAATATTTTTTGTACAGTACGAGGAAGGTCTCACACGTATAAAAACATATGTCAGAAGCAACTAGAAGCTTCAGACACGGGAAATCGATTTTTTTTAACAAACCTGTACCGTAAACATTCGATTCTTGTTCTATCTCCCTCTCTGCCGATTTATTGAGACTGTTATTTTTTTTCAACTACTAGAGAAATTTAGAACAGGAAAGAACAGATGTCAGAAGGAGACAAAAACTTCGGACGCACGAAATAATTTTTTTGATTGGAAAAGTATCACAGGGAGGGACACCAGTCGGACTTCTCATCCCTAGTGGACTGATTGTTGTCTAATCATTTATTTAGCGTACAACGGAGTTTCAGTAAACATGGAGACATATGGAGAAAACAGCCAGATGCTTCAGAAATAGAGAATGCTTTTTTTCTGCAAAGTATCCCATACAACAGTCGAGGCGTGTGATTTCTCCTCTGTTGCCGATTCATTTTTGTCCAATGTTTGTTTAAGAAATGCTGGCGAGTTCTCCTACACATGAAGACGTATGGGAGAAGTAGCCAAAAGCTTCAGACACACGAAACAATTTTTTTTATCCAAGCTCCAGGACACAGCAAACGAGCAGCAGTGGTACCTTCCTTCCCTTGATCACTTCTCGTTGTCTAGCATCTCTTTACAGTACTGGATAGTTACAGTACACACAGAAGGATCGTTCAGAAGTAGCCATGAGCTTGAGAGGCGCGAAAGAATTTTTTTCATGGAAGTTGTACGGTAGAACAATCGAGCAGTATCATCTGTCATCCCTTGATGACTCATTGTTGTCTTATATTTTTTGTACAGTACGGGGAAGGTCTCACACATATAGAAACAAATGAGGGAAGCCACTAGAAGCTTCAGACACGGGAATTCGATTTTTTTTTTACCAAACATGTAACGTAAACATTTGATTCTTGTCCTATCGCCCTCTCTGCCGATTTATTGAGACGGACATTTTTTTTTCAACTACTAGAGACTTTTAGATCACAAAAGACCAGATGCCAGAAGGAGCCAAAAACTTCGGACGCTCGAAATAATTTTTTTTGATCCCAAGTGTATCACACGGCGGAACACCAGTCTGACCTCTCATCCCTTGTTGGCTGATTGTTGTCTTATAATTTATTTAGCGTACTCGAGAGTTTCAGTACACATGGAGACACATGGAAGAAGTAGGCAGAAGCTTCAGAAATAGAGAATGATTTTTTTCTGCAAAGTATCCCATCCAACAGTCGAGCAGTGCGATTTCTCATCTCTTGCCGACGCATTGTTGCCCAATATTGGTTTTAGAAATGCTGGCGAGTTCTCCTACACATAAAGACATATAGGAGAAGTAGCCAAAAGCTTCAGACACACGAAACAATTTTTTTTATTCGAGCTCCACCACACACAAATCAAGTAGTGGTACCTTCCTTCCCTTGATCACTTCTTGTTGTCTAGCACCTCTTTACAGTACTGGAGAGCAACAGTACACAGAGAAAGATCGTTCAGAAGTAGCCATGAGCTTGAGAGGCCCGAAAGAATTTTATTCACGGAAGTTGTACGGTAGAACAATCGAGCAGTATCACCTGTCGTCCCTTGATGACCTATTGTTGTCTAATATTTTTTGTACAGTACGAGGAAAGTCTCACACGTATAAAAACATATGTGAGAAGCAACTAGAAGCTTCAGACACGGGAAATCGATTTTTTTTTACCAATCCTGTACCGTAAACATTCGATTCTTGTTCTATCTCCCTCTCTGCCGATTTATTGAGACTGCTTTTTTTTTCAACTGCTAGAGAAATTTATAACAGGAAAGAACAGATGTCAGAAGGAGGCAAAAACTGCGGACGCAAGAAATAACTTTTGTGATTGGAAAAGTATCACAGGGCGGCACACCAGTCGGACCTCTCATCCCTGGTTGACTGATTGTTGTCTAATCATTTATTTAGCGTACTACGGAGTTTCAGTAAACATGGAGACATGTGGAGGAAGTAGCCAGAAGCTTCAGAAATAGAGAATGATTTTTTTCTACAAAGTATTCCATGCAACAGACGAGGCGTGTGATTTTTCCTCTGTTGCCGATTCATTGTTGTCCAATATTTGTTTAAGAAATGCTGGCGAGTTCTCCTACACATGAAGACGTATGGGAGAAGTAGCCAAAAGTTTCAGACACACGAAACAATATTTTTTATTGAAGCTCCACCACACAACAATCGAGCTGTGGGACCTTCCTTCCCTTGATCATTTCTCGTTGTCTAGCACCTCTTTACAGTACTGGAGAGTTACCGTGCGCAGAGAAAGATCGTTCAGAAGTAGCCATGAGCTCGATAGGCGCGAAAGAATTGTTTTCACGGAAGTTGTACGGGAGAACAATCGAGCAGTATCACCTGTCGTCCCTTGATGACCTATTGTTGTCTAATATTTTTAGTACAGTACGAGGAAGGTCTCACACGTATACAAACATATGTGAGAAGCAACTAGAAGCTTCAGACACGGGAAATCGATTTTTTTTACCAAACCTGTACCGTAAACATTTGATTCTTATTCTATCTCCCTCTCTGCCGATTTATTGAGACTGTTGTTTTTTTTTCAACTGCTAGAGAAATTTATAACAGGAAAGGACAGATGTCAGAAGGAGGCAAAAACTGCGGACGCACGAAATAATTTTTTTGATTGGAAAAGTATCACAGGGCGGGACACCAGTCGGACCTCTCATCCCTGGTTGACTGATTGGTGTCTAATCATTTATTTAGCGTACAACGGAGTTTCAGTAAACATGGATACATATGGAGAAAATAGCCAGATGCTTCAGAAATAGAGAATGATTTTTTTCTGCAAAGTATCCCATACAACAGTCGAGGCGTGTGATTTCTCCTCTGTTGCCGATTCATTTTTGTCCAATGTTTGTTTAAGAAATGCTGGCGAGTTCTCCTACACATGAAGACGTATGGGAGAAGTAGCCAAAAGCTTCAGACACACGAAACCATTTTTTTTATCCAAGCTCCAGCACACAGCAAACGAGCAGCAGTGGTACCTTCCTTCCCTTGATCACTTCTCGTTGTCTAGCACCTCTTTACAGTACTGGATAGCTACAGTACACACAGAAGGATCGTTCAGAAGTAGCCATGAGCTTGAGAGGCGCGAAAGAATTTTTTTCATGGAAGTTGTACGGTAGAACAATCGAGCAGTATCATCTGTCATCCCTTGATGACTCATTGTTGTCTTATATTTTTTGTACAGTACGGGGAAGGTCTCACACATATAGAAACAAATGAGAGAAGCAACTAGAAGCTTCAGACACGGGAATTCGATTTTTTTTTTACCAAACATGTAACGTAAACATTTGATTCTTGTCCTATCGCCCTCTCTGCCGATTTATTGAGACGGACATTTTTTTTTCAACTACTAGAGACTTTTAGATCACAAAAGACCAGATGCCAGAAGGAGCCAAAAACTTCGGACGCTCGAAATAATTTTTTTTGATCCCAAGTGTATCACACGGCGGAACACCAGTCTGACCTCTCATCCCTTGTTGGCTGATTGTTGTCTTATAATTTATTTAGCGTACTCGAGAGTTTCAGTACACATGGAGACACATGGAAGAAGTAGGCAGAAGCTTCAGAAATAGAGAATGATTTTTTTCTGCAAAGTATCCCATCCAACAGTCGAGCAGTGCGATTTCTCATCTCTTGCCGACGCATTGTTGCCCAATATTGGTTTTAGAAATGCTGGCGAGTTCTCCTACACATAAAGACATATAGGAGAAGTAGCCAAAAGCTTCAGACACACGAAACCATTTTTTTTATTCGAGCTCCACCACACACAAATCAAGCAGTGGTACCTTCCTTCCCTTGATCACTTCTTGTTGTCTAGCACCTCTTTACAGTACTGGAGAGCAACAGTACACAGAGAAAGATCGTTCAGAAGTAGCCATGAGCTTGAGAGGCGCGAAAGAATTTTATTCACGGAAGTTGTACGGTAGAACAATCGAGCAGTATCACCTGTCGTCCCTTGATGACCTATTGTTGTCTAATATTTTTTGTACAGTACGAGGAAAGTCTCACACGTATAAAAACATATGTGAGAAGCAACTAGAAGCTTCAGACACGGGAAATCGATTTTTTTTACCAATCCTGTAACGTAAACATTCGATTCTTGTTCTATCTCCCTCTCTGCCGATTTATTGAGACTGTTATTTTTTTTTTAACTGCTAGAGAAATTTATAACAGGAAAGAACAGATGTCAGAAGGAGGCAAAAACTGCGGACGCAAGAAATAACTTTTGTGATTGGAAAAGTATCACAGGGCGGCACACCAGTCGGACCTCTCATCCCTGGTTGACTGATTGTTGTCTAATCATTTATTTAGCGTACTACGGAGTTTCAGTAAACATGGAGACATATGGAGGAAGTAGCCAGAAGCTTCAGAAGTAGAGAATGATTTTTTTCTACAAAGTATTCCATGCAACAGACGAGGCGTGTGATTTCTCCTCTGTTGCCGATTCATTGTTGTCCAATATTTGTTTAAGAAATGCTGGCGTGTTCTCCTACACATGAAGACGTATGGGAGAAGTAGCCAAAAGCTTCAGACACAGGAAACAATTTTTTTTATTCAAGCTCCACCACACAACAATCGAGCAGTGGGACCTTCCTTCCCTTGATCACTTCTCGTTGTCTAGCACCTATTTACAGTACTGGAGAGTTACAGTGCGCAGAGAAAGATCGTTCAGAAGTAGCCATGAGCTTGATAGGGGCGAAATAATTGTTTTCACGGAAGTTGTACAGGAGAACAATCGAGCAGTATCACCTGTCGCCCCTTGATGACCTATTTTTGTCTAATATTTTTTGTACAGTACGAGGAAGGTCTCACACGTATAAAAACATATGTGAGAAGCAACTAGAAGCTTCAGACACGGGAAATCGATTTTTTTTACCAAACCTGTACCGTAAACATTCGGTTCTTGTTCTATCTCCCTCTCTGCCGATTTATTGAGACTGTTGTTTTTTTTTTCAACTGCTAGAGAAATTTATAACAGGAAAGAACAGATGTCAGAAGGAGGCAAAAACTGCGGACGCACGAAATAATTTTTTTGATTGGAAAAGTATCACAGGGCGGGACACCAGTCGGACCTCTCATCCCTGGTTGACTGATTGTTGTCTAATCATTTATTTAGCGTACTACCGAGTTTCAGTAAACATGGCGACATGTGGAGGAAGTAGAGAGAAGCTTCAGAAATAAAGAATGATTTTTTTCTGCAAAGTATCTCAAGCAACAGACGAGGCGTGTGATTTCTCCTCTGTTGCCGATTCATTGTTTTCCAATATTTGTTTAAGAAATGCTGGCGAGCTCTCCTACACATGAAGACGTATGGGAGAAGTAGCCAAAAGCTTCAGACACACGAAACAATTTTTTTTATCCAAGCTCCAGCACACAGCAATCGAGCAGCAGTGGTACCTTCCTTCCCTTGATCACTTCTCGTTGTCTAGCACCTCTTTACAGTACTGGAGAGTTACAGTACACACAGAAGGATCGTTCAGAAGTAGCCATGAGCTTGAGAGGCGCGAAAGAATTTTTTTCATGGAAGTTGTACGGTAGAACAATCGAGCAGTATCATCTGTCATCCCTTGATGACTCATTGTTGTCTTATATTTTTTGTACAGTACGGGGAAGGTCTCACACATATGGAAACAAATGAGAGAAGCAACTAGAAGCTTCAGACACGGGAATTCGATTTTTTTTTACCAAACATGTACCGTAAACATTTGATTCTTGTCCTATCGCCCTCTCTGCCGATTTATTGAGACGGACATTTTTTTTTCAACTACTAGAGACTTTTAGATCACAAAAGACCAGATGCCAGAAGGAGCCAAAAACTTCGGACGCTCGAAATAATTTTTTTTTATCCCAAGTGTATCACACGGCGGAACACCAGTCTGACCTCTCATCCCTTGTTGGCTGATTGTTGTCTTATAATTTATTTAGCGTACTCGAGAGTTTCAGTACACATGGAGACACATGGAAGAAGTAGGCAGAAGCTTCAGAAATAGAGACTGATTTTATTCTGCAAAGGATCCCATCCAACAGTCGAGCAGTGCGATTTCTCATCTCTTGCCGACGCATTGTTGCCCAATATTGGTTTTAGAAATGCTGGCGAGTTCTCCTACACATAAAGACATATAGGAGAAGTAGCCAAAAGCGTCAGACACACGAAACAATTTTTTTTATTCGAGCCCCACCACACACAAATCAAGCAGTGGTACCTTCCTTCCCTTGATCACTTCTTGTTGTCTAGCACCTCTTTACAGTACTGGAGAGACACAGTACACAGAGAAAGATCGTTCAGAAGTAGCCATGAGCTTGAGAGGCGCGAAAGAATTTTATTCACGGAAGTTGTACGGTAGAACAATCGAGCAGTATCACCTGTCGTCCCTTGATGACCTATTGTTGTCTAATATTTTTTGTACAGTACGAGGAAAGTCTCACACGTATAAAAACATATGTGAGAAGCAACTAGAAGCTTCAGACACGGGAAATCGATTTTTTTTTACCAATCCTGTAACGTAAACATTCGATTCTTGTTCTATCTCCCTCTCTGCCGATTTATTGAGATTGTTATTTTTTTTTTAACTGCTAGAGAAATTTATAACAGGAAAGAACAGATGTCAGAAGGAGGCAAAAACTGCGGACGCAAGAAATAACTTTTGTGATTGGAAAAGTATCACAGGGCGGCACACCAGTCGGACCTCTCATCCCTGGTTGACTGATTGTTGTCTAATAATTTATTTAGCGTACTACGGAGTTTCAGTAAACATGGAGACATATGGAGGAAGTAGCCAGAAGCTTCAGAAGTAGAGAATGATTTTTTTCTACAAAGTATTCCATGCAACAGACGAGGCGTGTGATTTCTCCTCTGTTGCCGATTCATTGTTGTCCAATATTTGTTTAAGAAATGCTGGCGTGTTCTCCTACACATGAAGACGTATGGGAGAAGTAGCCAAAAGCTTCAGACACAGGAAACAATTTTTTTTATTCAAGCTCCACCACACAACAATCGAGCAGTGGGACCTTCCTTCCCTTGATCACTTCTCGTTGTCTAGCACCTATTTACAGTACTGGAGAGTTACAGTGCGCAGAGAAAGATCGTTCAGAAGTAGCCATGAGCTTGATAGGGGCGAAATAATTGTTTTCACGGAAGTTGTACAGGAGAACAATCGAGCAGTATCACCTGTCGTCCCTTGATGACCTATTTTTGTCTAATATTTTTTGTACAGTACGAGGAAGGTCTCACACGTATAAAAACATATGTGAGAAGCAACTAGAAGCTTCAGACACGGGAAATCGATTTTTTTTACCAAACCTGTACCGTAAACATTCGGTTCTTGTTCTATCTCCCTCTCTGCCGATTTATTGAGACTGTTGTTTTTTTTTTCAACTGCTAGAGAAATTTATAACAGGAAAGAACAGATGTCAGAAGGAGGCAAAAACTGCGGACGCACGAAATAATTTTTTTGATTGGAAAAGTATCACAGGGCGGGACACCAGTCGGACCTCTCATCCCTGGTTGACTGATTGTTGTCTAATCATTTATTTAGCGTACTACCGAGTTTCAGTAAACATGGCGACATGTGGAGGAAGTAGAGAGAAGCTTCAGAAATAGAGAATGATTTTTTTCTGCAAAGTATCTCAAGCAACAGACGAGGCGTGTGATTTCTCCTCTGTTGCCGATTCATTGTTTTCCAATATTTGTTTAAGAAATGCTGGCGAGCTCTCCTACACATGAAGACGTATGGGAGAAGTAGCCAAAAGCTTCAGACACACGAAACAATTTTTTTTATCCAAGCTCCAGCACACAGCAATCGAGCAGCAGTGGTACCTTCCTTCCCTTGATCACTTCTCGTTGTCTAGCACCTCTTTACAGTACTGGAGAGTTACAGTACACACAGAAGGATCGTTCAGAAGTAGCCATGAGCTTGAGAGGCGCGAAAGAATTTTTTTCATGGAAGTTGTACGGTAGAACAATCGAGCAGTATCATCTGTCATCCCTTGATGACTCATTGTTGTCTTATATTTTTTGTACAGTACGGGGAAGGTCTCACACATATGGAAACAAATGAGAGAAGCAACTAGAAGCTTCAGACACGGGAATTCGATTTTTTTTTACCAAACATGTACCGTAAACATTTGATTCTTGTCCTATCGCCCTCTCTGCCGATTTATTGAGACGGACATTTTTTTTTCAACTACTAGAGACTTTTAGATCACAAAAGACCAGATGCCAGAAGGAGCCAAAAACTTCGGACGCTCGAAATAATTTTTTTTTATCCCAAGTGTATCACACGGCGGAACACCAGTCTGACGTCTCATCCCTTGTTGGCTGATTGTTGTCTTATAATTTATTTAGCGTACTCGAGAGTTTCAGTACACATGGAGACACATGGAAGAAGTAGGCAGAAGCTTCAGAAATAGAGAATGATTTTTTTCTGCAAAGTATCCCATCCAACAGTCGAGCAGTGCGATTTCTCATCTCTTGCCGACGCATTGTTGCCCAATATTTGTTTTAGAAATGCTGACGAGTTCTCCTACACATAAAGACGTATGGGAGAAGTAGTCAAAAGCTTCAGACACACGAAACAATTTTTTTATTCAAGCTCCACCACACAACAATCGAGCAGTGATACCTTCCTTCCCTTCATCACTTCTCGTTGTCTAGCACCTCTTTACAGTACTGGAGATTTACAGTACATAGAGAAAGATAGTTCAGAAGTAGCCATGTGCTTGAGGGGCGCGAAAGAATTTTTTTCACGGAAGTTGTGGGGTAAAACAATCGAGCAGTATCACCTGTCGTCCCTTGATGACCTATTGTTGTCTAATATTTTTTGTACAGTACGAGGATGGTCTCACACGTATAAAAACATATGTGAGAAGCAAGTAGAAGCTTCAGACACGGGAAATCGATTTTTTTTTTACCAAACCTGTACCGTAAACATTCGATTCTTGTTCTATCTCCCTCTCTGCCAATTTATTAAGACTTTTATTTTTTTTCAACTACTAGAGAAATATAGAACAGGAAAGGACAGATGTCAGAAGGAGGCAAAAACTTCGGACGCACGAAATAATTTTTTGATTGGAAAATTATCACAGGGCTGGACACCAGTCGGACCTCTCATCCCTGGTTGACTGATTGCTGTCTAATAATTTATTTAGCGTACTACGGAGTTTCAGTAAACATGGAGACATGTGGAGGAAGTAGCCAGAAGCTTCAGAAATGGAGGATGATTTTTTTCTGCAAAGTATCCCATGCAACAGTCGAGGCGTGTGATTTCTCCTCTGTTGCCGATTCATTTTTGTCCAATATTTGTTTAAGAAATGCTGGCGAGTTCTCCTACACATAAAGACGTATGGGAGAAGTAGCCAAAAGTTTCAGACACACGAAACAATATTTTTTATTCAAGCTCCACCACACAACAATCGAGCTGTGGGACCTTCCTTCCCTTGATCATTTCTCGTTGTCTAGCACCTCTTTACAGTACTGGAGAGTTACAGTGCGCAGAGAAAGATCGTTCAGAAGTAGCCATGAGCTTGATAGGCGCGAAAGAATTGTTTTCACGGAAGTTGTACGGGAGAACAATCGAGCAGTATCACCTGTCGTCCCTTGATGACCTATTGTTGTCTAATATTTTTTGTACAGTACGAGGAAGGTCTCACACGTATAAAAACATATGTGAGAATCAACTAGAAGCTTCAGACACGGGAAATCGATTTTTTTTACCAAACCTGTACCGTAAACATTCGATTCTTGTTCTATCTCCCTCTCTGCCGATTTATCGAGACTGTTGTTTTTTTTTTTCAACTGCTAGAGAAATTTATAACAGGAAAGGACAGATGTCAGAAGGAGGCAAAAACTGCGGACGCACGAAATAATTTCTTTGATTGGAAAAGTATCTCAGGGCGGGACACCAGTCGGACCTCTCATCCCTGGTTGACTGATTGTTGTCTAATCATTTATTTAGCGTACTACAGAGTTTCAGTAAACATGGAGACATGTGGAGGAAGTAGCCCGAAGCTGCAGAAATAGAGAATGATTTTTTTCTGCAAAGTATCCCATGCAACAGACGAGGCGTGTGATTTCTCCTCTGTTGCCGATTCATTTTTGTCCAATATCTTTTTAAGAAATGCTGGCGAGTTCTCCTACACATGAAGACGTATGGGAGAAGTAGCCAAAAGCTTCAGACACACGAAACAATTTTTTTTATTCAAGCTCCACCGCACAACAATCGAGCAGTGGGACCTTCCTTCCCTTGATCACTTCTCGTTGTCTAGCACCTCTTTAGAGTACTGGAGAGTTACAGTACACAGAGAAAGATCGTTCAGAAGTAGCCATGAGCTTGAGAGGCGCGAACGAATTTTTTTCATGGAAGTTGTACGCTAGAACAATCGAGCAGTATCATCTGTCATCACTTGATGAGTTATTGTTGTCTTATATTTTTTGTACAGGAAGGTCTCACACATATAAAAACAAATGAGAGAAGCAACTAGAAGCTTCAGACACGGGAATTCGATTTTTTTTTTTTAGTAAACATGTACCGTAAACATTTGATTCTTGTCCTATCTCCCTCTCTGCCGATTTATTGAGACGGATATTTTTTTTCAGCTACTAGAGACTTTTAGATCACAAAAGACCAGATGTCAGAAGGAGCCAAAAACTTCGGACGCTCGAAATAATTTTTTTTGATCGCAAGTGTATCCCACGGCGGTACACCAGTCTGACCTCTCATCCCTTGTTGGCTGATTTTTGTCTAATCATTTATTTAGCGTACTCGAGAGTTTCAGTATACATTGAGACATATGGAAGAAGTAGCCAGAAGCTTCAGAAATAGAGAATGATTTTTTTCTGCAAAGTATCCCATCCAACAGTCGAGCAGTGTGATTTCTCATCTCTTGCCGACGCATTGTTGCCCAATATTTGTTTCAGAAATGCTGGCGAGTTCTCCTATACATGAAGACTTATGGGACAAGTAGCCAAAAGCTTCAGACACACGAAACAATTTTTTTTATTCGAGCTCCACCATACAACAATCGAGCAGCGGTACCTTCCTTCCCTTGATCAATTCTCATTGTCTAGCACCTCTTTACAGTACTGAAGAGTTACAGTACACAGAGAAAGATCGTTCAGAAGTAGCCATGAGCTTGAGATGCGCGAAAGAATTTTTTTCACGGAAGTTGTACGGTTGAACAATCGAGCAGTAGCACCTGTCGTCCCTTGATGACCTATTGTTGTCTAATATTTTTTGTACAGTACGAGGAAGGTCTCGCACGTATAAAAACATATGTGAGAAGCAAGTAGAAGCTTCAGACACGGGAAATCGATTTTTTTTTTACCAAACCTGTACCGTAAACATTCGATTCTTGTTCTATCTCCCTCTCTGCCAATTTATTAAGACTTTTATTTTTTTTCAACTACTAGAGAAATATAGAACAGGAAAGGACAGATGTCAGAAGGAGGCAAAAACTTCGGACGCACGAAATAATTTTTTGATTGGAAAATTATCACAGGGCTGGACACCAGTCGGACCTCTCATCCCTGGTTGACTGATTGCTGTCTAATAATTTATTTAGCGTACTACGGAGTTTCAGTAAACATGGAAACATGTGGAGGAAGTAGCCAGAAGCTTCAGAAATGGAGGATGATTTTTTTCTGCAAAGTATCCCATGCAACAGTCGAGGCGTGTGATTTCTCCTCTGTTGCCGATTCATTTTTGTCCAATATTTGTTTAAGAAATGCTGGCGAGTTCTCCTACACATAAAGACGTATGGGAGAAGTAACCAAAAGTTTCAGACACACGAAACAATATTTTTTATTCAAGCTCCACCACACAACAATCGAGCTGTGGGACCTTCCTTCCCTTGATCATTTCTCGTTGTCTAGCACCTCTTTACAGTACTGGAGAGTTACAGTGCGCAGAGAAAGATCGTTCAGAAGTAGCCATGAGCTTGATAGGCGCGAAAGAATTGTTTTCACGGAAGTTGTACGGGAGAACAATCGAGCAGTATCACCTGTCGTCCCTTGATGACCTATTGTTGTCTAATATTTTTTGTACAGTACGAGGAAGGTCTCACACGTATAAAAACATATGTGAGAATCAACTAGAAGCTTCAGACACGGGAAATCGATTTTTTTTACCAAACCTGTACCGTAAACATTCGATTCTTGTTCTATCTCCCTCTCTGCCGATTTATCGAGACTGTTGTTTTTTTTTTTCAACTGCTAGAGAAATTTATAACAGGAAAGGACAGATGTCAGAAGGAGGCAAAAACTGCGGACGCACGAAATAATTTCTTTGATTGGAAAAGTATCTCAGGGCGGGACACCAGTCGGACCTCTCATCCCTGGTTGACTGATTGTTGTCTAATCATTTATTTAGCGTACTACAGAGTTTCAGTAAACATGGAGACATGTGGAGGAAGTAGCCCGAAGCTGCAGAAATAGAGAATGATTTTTTTCTGCAAAGTATCCCATGCAACAGACGAGGCGTGTGATTTCTCCTCTGTTGCCGATTCATTTTTGTCCAATATCTGTTTAAGAAATGCTGGCGAGTTCTCCTACACATGAAGACGTATGGGAGAAGTAGCCAAAAGCTTCAGACACACGAAACAATTTTTTTTATTCAAGCTCCACCGCACAACAATCGAGCAGTGGGACCTTCCTTCCCTTGATCACTTCTCGTTGTCTAGCACCTCTTTAGAGTACTGGAGAGTTACAGTACACAGAGAAAGATCGTTCAGAAGTAGCCATGAGCTTGAGAGGCGCGAACGAATTTTTTTCATGGAAGTTGTACGGTAGAACAATCGAGCAGTATCATCTGTCATCACTTGATGAGTTATTGTTGTCTTATATTTTTTGTACAGGAAGGTCTCACACATATAAAAACAAATGAGAGAAGCAACTAGAAGCTTCAGACACGGGAATTCGATTTTTTTTTTTTAGTAAACATGTACCGTAAACATTTGATTCTTGTCCTATCTCCCTCTCTGCCGATTTATTGAGACGGATATTTTTTTTCAGCTACTAGAGACTTTTAGATCACAAAAGACCAGATGTCAGAAGGAGCCAAAAACTTCGGACGCTCGAAATAATTTTTTTTGATCGCAAGTGTATCCCACGGCGGTACACCAGTCTGACCTCTCATCCCTTGTTGGCTGATTTTTGTCTAATCATTTATTTAGCGTACTCGAGAGTTTCAGTATACATTGAGACATATGGAAGAAGTAGCCAGAAGCTTCAGAAATAGAGAATGATTTTTTTCTGCAAAGTATCCCATCCAACAGTCGAGCAGTGTGATTTCTCATCTCTTGCCGACGCATTGTTGCCCAATATTTGTTTCAGAAATGCTGGCGAGTTCTCCTATACATGAAGACTTATGGGACAAGTAGCCAAAAGCTTCAGACACACGAAACAATTTTTTTTATTCGAGCTCCACCATACAACAATCGAGCAGCGGTACCTTCCTTCCCTTGATCAATTCTCATTGTCTAGCACCTCTTTACAGTACTGAAGAGTTACAGTACACAGAGAAAGATCGTTCAGAAGTAGCCATGAGCTTGAGAGGCGCGAAAGAATTTTTTTCACGGAAGTTGTACGGTAGAACAATCGAGCAGTAGCACCTGTCGTCCCTTGATGACCTATTGTTGTCTAATATTTTTTGTACAGTACGAGGAAGGTCTCGCACGTATAAAAACATATGTGAGAAGCAACTAGAAGCTTCAGACACGGGAAATCGATTTTTTTACCAAACCTGTACCGTAAACATTCGATTCTTGTTCTATCGCCCTCTCTGCCGATTTATTGAGACTGTTGTTTTTTTTTCCAACTGCTAGAGAAATTTATAAGAGGAAAGAACAGATGTCAGAAGGAGGCAAAAACTGCGGACGCACGAAATAATTTTTTTGATTGGAAAAGTATCACAGGGCGGGACACCAGTCGAACCTCTCATCCCTGGTTAACTGATTGTTGTCTAATCATTTATTTAGCGTACTACGGAGTTTCAGTAAACATGGAGACATGTGGAGGAAGTAGCCAGAATCTTCAGAAGTAGAGAATGATTTTTTTCTACAAAGTATTCCATGCAACAGACGAGGCGTGTGATTTCTCCTCTGTTGCCGATTAATTGCTGTCCAATATTTGTTTAAGAAATGCTGGCGAGTTCTCCTACACATGAAGACGTATGGGAGAAGTAGCCAAAAGCTTCAGACACACGAAACAATTTTTTTTATTCAAGCTCCACCACACAACAATCGAGCAGTGGGACCTTCCTTCCCTTGATCATTTCTCGTTGTCTAGCACCTCTTTACAGTACTGGAGAGTTACAGCGCGCAGAGAAAGATCGTTCAGAAGTAGCCATGAGCTTGAGAGGCGCGAAAGAATTGTTTTCACGGAAGTTGGACGGGACAACAATCGAGCAGTATCACCTGTCGTCCCTTGATGACCTATTGTTGTCAAATATTTTTTGTACAGTACGAGTAAGGTCTCACACGTACAAAAACATATGTGAGAAGCAACTAGAAGCTTCAGACACGGGAAATCGATTTTTTTACCAAACCTGTAGCGTAAACATTTCATTCTTGTCCTATCGCCCTCTCTGCCGATTTATTGAGACGGATATTTCTTTTTTTCAGCTACTACAGACTTTTCGATCACAAAAGACCCGATGTCAGAAGGAGCCAAAAACTTCGGACGCTCGAAATAATTTTTTTTTATCGCAAGTGTATCCCACGGCGGTATACCAGTCTGACCTCTCATCCCTTGTTGGCCAATTTTTGTCTAATCATTTATTTAGCGTACTCGAGAGTTTCAGTATACATTGAGACATATGGAAGAAGTAGCCAGAAGATTCAGAAATAGAGAATGATTTTTTTCTGCAAAGTATCCGATCCAACAGTCGAGCAGTGTGATTTCTCATCTCTTGCCGACGCATTGTTGCCTAATATTGGTTTCAGAAATGCTGGCGAGTTCTCCTATACATAAAGACTTATGGGAGAAACAGCCAAAAGCTTCAGACACACGAAACATTTTTTTTTATTCGAGCTCCACCACACAACAATTGAGCAGTGGGACCTTCCTTCCCTTGATCATTTCTCGTTGTCTAGCACCTCTTTGCAGTACTGGAGAGTTACAGTACACACAGAAAGATCGTTCAGACGTAGCCATGAGCTTGAGAGGCGCGAACGAATTTTTTTCATGGAAGTTGTACGGTAGAACAATCGAGCAGTATCATCTGTCATCACTTGATGACTTATTGTTGTCTTATATTTTGTGTACAGTATGAGGTAGGTCTCACACATATAAAAACAAATGAGAGAAGCAACTAGAAGCTTCAGACACGGGAATTCGATTTTTTTTTTTTAGTAAACTTGTACCGTAAACATTTTATTCTTGTCCTATCGCCCTCTCCGCCGATTTATTGAGGCGGATATTTTTTTTTAACTACTAGTGACTTTTAGATCACAAAAGACCAGATGTCAGAAGGACCCACAAACTTCGGACGCTCGAAATAATTTTTTTTTGATCCCAAGCGTAGCACACGACGGGACACCAGTCTGACCTGTCATCCCTTGTTCGCTGATTGTTGTCTAATCATTTATTTAGCGTATTCGAGAGTTTCAGTACACATAGAGACATATGGAAGAAGTAGCCAGAAGCTTCAGAAATAGAGAATGATTTTTTTCTGCAAAGTATCCCATCCAACAGTCGAACAGTGTGATTTCTCATCTCTTGCCGACGCATTTTTGCCCAATATATGTTTTAGAAATGCTGACGAGTTCTCCTACACATAAAGACGTATGGGAGAAGTAGCCAAAAGCTTCAGACACACGAAACTATTTTTTTATTCAAGCTCCACCACACAACAATCGAGCAGTGGTACCTTCCTTCCCTTCATCACTTCTCGTTGTCTAGCACCTCTTTACAGTACTGGAGATTTACAGTACATAGAGAAAGATCGTTCAGATGTAGCCATGTGCTTGAGGGGCGCGAAAGAATTTTTTTCACGGAAGTTGTACGGTAAAACAATCGAGCAGTATCACCTGTCGTCCCTTGATGACCTATGGTTGTCTAATGTTTTTTGTACAGTACGAGGATGGTCTCACACGTATAAAAACATATGTGAGAAGCAAGTAGAAGCTTCAGACACGGGAAATCGATTTTTTTTTACCAAACCTGTACCGTAAACATTCGATTCTTGTTCTATCTCCCTCTCTGCCAATTTATTAAGACTTTTATTTTTTTCAACTACTAGAGAAATATAGAACAGGAAAGGACAGATGTCAGAAGGAGGCAAAAACTTCGGACGCACGAAATAATTTTTTGAGTGGAAAATTATCACAGGGCTGGACACCAGTCGGACCTCTCATCCCTGGTTGACTGATTGCTGTCTAATAATTTATTTAGCGTACTACGGAGTTTCAGTAAACATGGAGACATGTGGAGGAAGTAGCCAGAAGCTTCAGAAATGGAGGATGATTTTTTTCTGCAAAGTATCCCATGCAACAGTCGAGGCGTGTGATTTCTCCTCTGTTGCCGATTCATTGTTGTCCAGTATTTGTTTAAGAAATGCTGGCGAGTTCTCCTACACATGAAGACGTATGGGAGAAGTAGCCAAAAGCTTCAGACACACGAAACAATTTTTTTTTTATTCCAGCTCCACCACACAACAATCGAGCAGTGGGACCTTCCCTCCCTTGATCACTTCTCGTTGTCTAGCACCTGTTTACAGTACTGGAGAGTTACAGTACATACAGAAAGATCGTTCAGAAGTAGCCATGAGCTTGAGAGGCGCGAACGAATTTTTTTCATGGAAGTTGTGCGGTAGAACAATCGAGCAGTATCATCTGTCATCACTTGATGACTTATTGTTGTCTTGTATTTTTTGTACAGTACGAGGAAGGTCTCACGCATATGAAAACAAATGAGAGGAGCAACTAGAGGCTTCAGACACGGGATTTCGATTTCTTTTTACTAAACATGTACCGTAAACTTTTGATTCTTGTCCTATCGCCCTCTCTGCCGATTTATTGAGACTGATATTTTTTTAAACTACTAGAGACTTTTAGATCACAAAAGACCAGATGTCAGAAGGAGCCAAAAACTTAGGACGCACGAAATAATTTCTTTGATCGGAAGTGTATCACGCGGCGGCACACCAGTCTGACCTCTCATCCCTTGTTGACTGATTGTTGTCTAATCATTTATTTAGCGTACTCGAGAGTTTTAGTACACATGGAGACATGTAGCCTGAAGCTTCAGAAATAGAGAATGTTTTTTTTTTTTTGCAAAGTATCCCATACAACACTTGAGCAGTGTGATTTCTCATCCCTCGCCGATGCATTGTCGTCCAATATTTGTTTTAGAAATGCTGGCGAGTTCTCCTATATATAAACACGTATGGAAGAAGTAGCCAAACGCTTCAGGCACGCGAAACAATTTTTTTTTTCGATCCCCGCCACACAACAATCGAGCAGTGGTACCGTCCTTCCCTTCATCGCTTCTCGTCGTCTAGCACCTCTTTACCGTACTGCAGAGTTGCAGTATACACAGAAAGATCGTTCAGAAATAGCCATGATCTTGAGAGGCGCGAACGAATTTTTTCATCGAATTTGTAAGGTAGAACAATCGAGCAGTGTCACCTGTCACCCCTTGATGACTTATTGTCGTCTAACATTTTTTTTTTTACAGTACGGGAATGTTCTCGTACATATAAAAACATATGTGAGAAGTAACTAGAAGCTTCAGACACGGGAAATCATATTTTTTTAAATTAAATCTTTGCCATGCAACAATCGAGAAGTACCACCTCTCATGCCGGTACCATTTATTGTTGTCCAGTATTTTTTTTCTGAATTCCTCGAGAGTTCTAGTACGCATACAAACAGATGTAAAAAGTGTCAAGAATATTCGGGCACACGGCATTTTTTTTTTGCTACGAAGTGTACATTACAACATTTGATTTTTTGTCTACCTCCTTCTCTGCCGATTTATGAAGACTAATATCTTTTTTCATCTACTAGCAACTTTTAGTACACGGCAGAACTAACGTCAGACGCAGCCAGACACTTCGGACGCATGAAATAATATTTTTTATCGAAAGTATACCATACGACGTTACAGCAGCCTGACCTCCCATCCATTGATGACTGGTGTTGTTCTAATGGTTTATTCGGCGTACTAGACAGTTTCAGTAGACATAACGACACATGGACAGAGTAGCCAACAGCTTCAGAAATCACGAATGATTTTTTTCTGTAAAGTGTTCCATAGAACAGTCGAGCAGTGTCATTTCTCATCCCTCGTCGCTTCATTGTTGGCCAATATTGTTTTTTAAAATACTGGCGAGTTCTCCTGCACATGAAGATGTATATGAGATGTAGTCAAAGGCTTCAGACACACGAAACGTTATTTTCTATTCAAGCTGCACCACACGATAGTCGAGCAGTGGTACCTTTCCTCCCTTGATCATTTCTCGTTGCCTAGCACTTCTTTACAGTACTGGAGTTTTACAGTGTACACCCAAAGATAGCTGAGACGTAGCCATTAGTCCGAGAGGCGCGAAACACTTTTTTTCATGGACGTTGTACGGTCGAATAATCGAGCAGTGTCACCCGTCATCCCTTGACGACTTGTTGTTGTCTAATTTTTTTGTTTACCGTACGAGGAAGATCTTGTACATATAAATACATATGTGAGAATGAACTAGAAGCTCCTGGCACGGAAAATCGTTTTTTTTTTAAACCTGCACTATACAACATTCGATTCTTGTTCTATCTCCCTCTCAGCCGATTTATTGAGACTAATATTTTTTTTTTTCAACTACTAGAGACTTTCAAAACACGAAAGAACCGATGTCAGATGGAGCCAAAGCTTCGGTTGCACGAAATAATTTTTTTGATCGGCAGGGTATCACACGACGGTACAGCAGTCTGAGCTCTCATCCCTTGTTCACTGATTGTTGTATAATGATTTATTCAGCGTACTAGAGAGTTCCAGTACACATGGTGATGCATGGAAGAAATAACCAGAAGCTTCAGAAATAGAGAATGATTTTTTTCTGAAAAGTACTCCATACAACAGTCCGAGCAGGGCAATTTCTCATCCCTTGCCGATTCATTGTTGTCCAATATTTGTTTTTGAAATACTGTCGATTTTTCCTACACATAAAGACGTATGTGAGAAGTAGCCAACAGCTTCAGACACACGAAACAATTTTTTTTATTCAAGCTCCACGACACAACAATCGAGCAGTGGTACCTTCCTTCCCTTGATCACTTCTCGTTGTCTAGCACCTCTAGACAGTACTGGCGAGTTCCAGTAAACACAGAAAGACCGTTCAGAAGTAGCCGTAAGCTTGAGAGGCGCGAACGAATTTTTTTCATCGAAGGTGTACGGCACGACAATCGAGCAGTGTCACCTGTCATCCCTTGATGGCCTATTGTTGTCTTTTTTATTTTTACAGTACAACGAAGGTCTCGCACATATAGACACATATGTGAGAAGTGAATAGAAGCTTCAGACACGGGAAATCCATTTTTTTTTTACTAAACCTGTACCATACAACATTCGATTCTTGTTCTATCTCTCTTTCTGCCGATTTATTGAGACTGATATTTTTTTTCAACTACTAGAGAATTCTAGAACAGGAACGAATAGATTTCAGAAGGAACCAAAAACTTCGGACGCAAGATATAATTTTTTTGATCGGATATGTATGACATGGCGGGACACCACTCTGACCTCTCATCCCTAGTTGACTGATTATTGTCTAATCATTTATTTAGCGTAATAGAGAGTTTCAGTACACATGGAGACATATGCAAAAAGTAGCCAGAAACTTCAGACATAGGGAATGATTTTTTTCTGCAAAGTATCCCATACAACAGTCGAGCAGTGTGATTTCTCATCCCTTGCCAATTCATTGTTGTCCAATATTTGTTCTTGAAATGCTGTCGAGTTCTTCTACTCATAAAGATATCTGTGAGATGTAGCCAAAAGCTTCAGACACACGAAATTTTTCTTCAAGCCCCACCACACAACAATCGAGCAGAGGTATCGTTCCTTCCTTCATGACTTCTCGTTGTCTAGCACGTCTCTACAGTACTTGAGACTTACAGTACCCACAGAAAGATGACGGTGAACTAGCCATAAGCTTGAGAGGCGCCAACTAATTTTTTTTCAATAAAGTTGTACGGTAGAACAATCGAACCTGTCATCCCTTCATGACCTATTGTTGTCTAATGTTTTTTTACCGTATCGCAAAGTTCTCGTACATATAAAAACATATTGACACGTAACTAGAAGCTTGAGACACGGGAAAACCTTTTTTTAAATTAAACCTGTACCATGCAACAATCGATAAGTCTCGCCTCGCATGCCTGGACATTTCATTGTTGTCCAGTATTTTTTCTGAATTCCTGGAGAGTTGTGGTACTCGTAGAAATATATCTAAATAGTCGGCAGAATATTCAGGCACCCGCTTTTTTTTGCTACGAGGTATACAATAAAACATCTCATTTTTCATCTATCTCCTTCTCTGCCGATTTATTGAGACTAATATTTTTTTTCAACTACTAGCGACTTTTAGTACACCAGAGAACTGATGTCAGACGAAGCCAGAAAGTACGGACGCACGAAATAATATTTTTGTTCGAAACTGTATCATTCGACGTTACAGCAGCCTGACCTCTTATCCATTGATTCTCGGCTCTGTTCTGATGATTTATTTAGCATACTGGAGAGTTTCAGCGCACATAAAGACACATGAAAGAAGTAGCCAGAAGCTTCAGAAATCGAGAATGATTTTTTTCTGCAAAGTTTTCCATAGAACAGTCGAGCAGTGTGATTTCTCATCCCTTGCCGATTCATCTCTGTCCAATATTTGTTTTTGAACAACCGGCTAGTTCTCCTACACATAAAGTCGTATGTAAGAAGTAGCCAAAACCTTCGGACACACGAAACAATTTTTTCATTGAAGCCCCACAGCACAACAATCGAGCAGTGGTACCTTTCCTCCTTTGATGACTTCTCGTTGTCTAGCACGTCTTTACAGTACTAGAGAGTTACCGTAGACACAGAAAGATGACTGAGAAGTTGCCATACGCTTGAGAGGAGCGAAATACTTTTTTTCTTCATAGAAGTCGCATGGTTAAACAATCGACCAGTGTCACCTATCACCTCTTGATGACTTATTGTTGTCCAATATTTTCTTTACAGTTCGAGAAAGTTCTCGTACACATACAAACATATGTAAGAACTAACTAGAAGCTTCAGACACGGAAAATCAGATTTTTTAATTAAATCTGTACCATGCAACAATCGAGAAGTCCCACCTCTCATGCCTGGGCCATTTATTGTTGTCCAGTGTTTTTCTACATTCCTCGAGCGTTCTAGTACGAATACAAACAGATGTAAAAAGTGGCCAGAATATTGGGGCACACGCAATTGTTTTTCAGCTACGAGGTGAACATTATTAGAACATTTGATTTTTTGTCTATCTCCTTCTCTGTGGATTTATAGGGACGATTTTCTTTTCTTTTTTTTTTTTTTTTCAACTACCAGCGACTCATAGTACACGAGAAAATAATGTCATAAAGAGCCAGAAGCTTCGGACGCACGAAATAATATCTTCGATCGAAAGTGTACCATACGACGTTGCAGCATTCTGGCCTCTCATCCCTTGATGACTGGTCGTTTTCTAATGATTTATTTAGCATACTCTAGAGTTTTACTGCACATACAGATACATGGAAGAAGTAGCCAGAAGCTTCAAGCACGGAGAATGATTCTTTTCTGGAAAATGCTCCATAGAACACTGCTCGACTGTTCTTCCGTACAACTGCCATGAAAAAAAATATTTCGCGCCTCTCAAGCTTATGGCTACTTCTCAGCCATATTTCTGTGCGCACTGGAACTCTCTAGTAATGTACAGACGTGCTAGACAATGAGAAGCAATCAAGGGAGAAAAGGTACCACTGCTCGATTGTTGTGTGGTGGGGCTTGAATAAAAAAAATGTTTCCTGTGTCTGAAGCTTTAGTCTACTTTTCTCACATGCAAATATTTCAAATACCTCACATACAAGTATTTCAATAACAAATATTGGACAACATCGAATCCGCAAGGGATAGGAAGTCACACTGGTCGACTGTTGTATGGAATACTTTCCAGAAAAAAAATCATTCTCGATTTCTGAAGCTTCCGGCTCCTTCTTCCATGTGTCCTCATGTGTACTGAAACTCTCTAGTATTCTGAATAAATGATTAGTACAAAACCAGTCATCAATGGATGAGAGGTCAGGCTGCTGTAACGTCGTATGGTGCACTTTCCATCAAAAATATCATTCGCTGCGTCCGATGTTTCTGGCTCCGTCTGACATTAGTTATTTCGTGTACTATTCGCTAGTAGTTGGAAAAAATATTAGTCTCAATTAATCGGCAGAGAAGGAGATAGATCGCAAATCAAATGTTGTATTGTACAACCCGTAGTAAAAAAATAGCATGTTCCTGAATATTTTGCCGACTTTATACATCTATTTGTATGCGTACTGGAACTCTCCGGAAATTCAGAAGAAATACTGGACAACAGTAAATTGTCCAGGCATGAGAGGCGAGACTTCTCGATTGTTGCATGGTACAGGCTTAATAAAATAAAAATGATTTCCCGTGTCTGAAGCTTCTAGTTACGTCTCACATATGTTTTTATATGTACGAGAACTTTGCAGTAACGTAAAAAAAATATTGGAGACCAATAGGCCGTCAATGGATGACAAGTGACACTGCTCGATTGTTGTATCGTTCAACGTTTATATAAAAAATTATTTCGCGTCTCTCAGGCTTATGCCTACTTCTCTGTCATCTTTTTGTGTGTACTATGAATGTCTAGTACTGTGAAGAAGTGCTAGACAACGAAAAGCCATCAAGAGAGGGTAGGTACCACTGCTTGATGGTTGTGAGGTGGGTCTTGAAAGCGAAAAAAAAATCGCGTGTCTGAAGCTTTTGGCTACTTCTCACATCCGTCTTTATGTTTAGGAGAACTCTCCAGTATTAAAAAAAAAAATATTCGACCACCATAAATCGGCAAGCGATGCGAAAACACACTGCTCGGCTGTTGTGTGAAATATTTTCGAAAAAAAAAAAAAAAAAAAAACTTTCCCGATTTCTGAAGTTTCTGGCTACTTCTTCCATGTACCTTCATGTGTACTGAAACCTCTAGTATGCTGAATAAATCATTAGACAACAATCAGTTAACCAGCGATGAGAGGTCAGACTGCTGTTCCGTCGTGTGATACACTTCCGATCAAACAAATTATTTCCTGCGTCCGAAGTTTCTGGCCCCGTCTGACATGTGTCCTCCCGTGTTCTGAAAGTCTCTAGCAGTTGAAAAAAAATATTAGTCTAATTAATTCGACAGAGAAGGAGATGAAACAAGAATCGAATGTTGTCTTCGTGTGTGGAAGAACTCGCTAGTATTTCAAAAACATATATTGGACAACAATGAATCGGCAAGGTTCGAGAAATCACACTGCTCGACTGTCGTATGGAATACTTTTCAGAAAAAAATCATTCCGTATGTCTGACGCTTCTGGCCAATTCTTCCATTTGTCTCCATGTGTCCTAAAACTGCCCACTATGCTTAATAAATCATTAGACAACAATCAGTGTGCAAGGGATGAGAGGTCAGACTGCTGAACCTTCGTGTGATACACTTGGGATCAAAAAAATTATTTCGTGCGTCCCAAGTTTCTGGCTCCTTCCGACGTCTGTTCTTTCGTGTTCTAAAAGTCTCGAGTAGATGAAAAAAAATATAAGTCTCATTAAATCGCCAGAGAAAGAGATGAATCGACAATCAAATGGTCGACTACGAGTCGACCATTACGACCAGTCGAGTGGACTACTACGAGTAAACCTCGTAGCAAACAAAAATTGCGTGTGCCTGAATATTCTGGCCACTTTGGACATCTTTTTGTATGCGTGCTAGAACACTGCCGGCGTTCGGAAAAAATACTGGACAACAATAAATTGTCCAGGCATGAGAGGCGAGATTTCTCGATTGTTGCATGGTGCAGGTTTAATTTAAGAAATATGATTCCCCGTTCCTGAAGCTTCCAGTTACTTCTCACATATGTTTTCGTATGTACGAGGACTTTCTGGTACCGTAACAAAAATATTAGGCAACAATATCTCATGAAGCGGTGACAGGTGAGACTGCTCGATTGTTGTACGGCACAACTTCATTGACAAAAATGATTTCGCGTCACTCGAGCTCATGGCTACTTCTTTGTCTTATATTTATGTGCACTGCGACTCTCGAATACTGCAGAGAAGTGCTGGACAAGGAGGCGTCGTCAAGGGAGGAAAGGTACCCACTGCTCGATTGTTATGTGGTGGGGCTTGAATAAGAAAATTTGTTTCGTGTGTCTGAAGCTTTTGGATACTTCTCACCTGCGTCTCTATGTAGAGAAGAACTCTCCAGGACTTCAAAAAACAATATTTGACGACAATATCCTGTCGAGGGATGAGAGGTGAGACTGCTCTATCATTGAATGCTACATTTTCGATCACGAAAATTTTTCGTGCGTACGGAGCTTCCGGCTCCTTCTGAGACGCGTTTTTATGTGTACTAAGTCTCTTCTAGTTAAACCAAATTATCAGACTCAATACACCAACAGAGAGTGAGATAGAACAACACTGAATTGTTGTTCTGTACACCTTCTACAAAAAAAAAAAAAAATATAGCATGTGCCTATATCTTCTGGCTGCATCTCGAGAATGAATTTGAGTACTTCTACTGGTACTACGACTGGTATGACGAGTATGGTCGAACAACATTCAAAGTCGCGAGAAAATGGCCAGGGCAACGTTGATTGCAACTTTTCCACGTAACTAACGTTCCTGTTGTCATAGTTGAGACTTGCAACACCGCACGACTTGTCCACTCGCTCGGATCGAAATAAGAAGATATTGAGAACGATCTGGAGTAAAAGGTTTCAGGGTTGCCCTAGTGAAGCTCCAGACACCATTTCGACCATCGCTTTCATCTTTGATCGCTTGGTGCGAGCCGGTAGTCGCTTCTCGGGAATCGTTTGCTATTTCGATGATGGAAGCAACGCTTGCGTTGCCAAGGACGGTCAAACGACGTTGATACTCGCGCGGGAACATCGAACGCAACAATTATATTAAATTTATCTCGTAAATAATGCCTCGCACTCGCAGCTCGTCGTATTGCCCGAATTGTCCGCTCCCTATGACCACAAATAAAATGAAAAAGTTCTTTTAAAAAGTCGCGCAAATTTCGACGTTTTAGACGACGCAGGTATTCTCATATTCTTAACAGGTACCACAAAAAACCGCCACCCGTTTGGATTTTCGGAATCCATCTGTATCAAGAAGGGAAAAATCATCCTTCACGCGCGAGATCACGATCTCTCTGTTTTTAACGGACTGGTTTCGTCTTTTATCGTTATTTATTTTAGGAGAAAAATTCGAGACGGAGTGATCGAATGAGAAATGGCATCCGGAAAGCATCCAATCTTCGAAAATTCAGCAACAAATTATTGAGAGTTTCGCAATAAAATTATACCTTTTGTTTTTGCTTTTTTGCTTTTTCACTGCGCAAAAAAATCGCTCGGTCTTTAGAGATTTGAGGACTATTGTGTACTTCATGATTTTGTTAATGTTTAGTTATTCAAAAAACAAATCCGTCCTCGGCATGCTTCACTCCGATGGGTGGGTTCACCCCATAAAACCGTTTTTCCGTCGATAAAATAAAAAATACGGATCTGATAGTTTCAAATGCTCTACCATGCAAACAAGTTTCAACAAAATCGAAGGCGGAATCTTGAAGTCATTTTCCTGGTAAAAGTCGATGAGAGAGGATGGACGGACAAGCGAAAGAATTCGCAAAAGTACGGAGGATGAGAGAGATGATAAGTATAATCGAGGAGAAATGAGGAACGAAAGAATGCTATTGAATGACGCAGTAAGATAATAAACGAAGGATGAAAGAGCGACGCATATCAGGCGAGGATACCCGAAAAGGCAATTCACGCTCATTCGCTTGTGTTTCGCGCGGCTTCAAACACGCTCTGAACTTGCGCACCCAAGAGTGACGGAAAGCATTAGCAGACGATACGCGAAACGTCATATCGGCCGCGCAAGCGAGACAAATGCCTATCTGCCTTGCTTGTCGTCTGCTACGTGCCCCACGCTCGAATTCGCGGGCCGAGTGGCGTCGTCGATCATGGCGGACTGCAGCCCCTGCAACAATCCTTCGAACGCCCAAATCCTATTGCTTCCCATTCAAAAACTATTTGAAGGAAACAAAAAAGCCTTGACAATTACACTCGGGGTACCGCCCTGAACCCGCCAGTGCCGGGTGCGTCACCTATTATGAATCACCCTGTATATATATATATATATATATATATATATATATATATATATATATATATATATATATATATATATATATATATATTAAGGTGGCCCAAATCTCTATTTTTTTTGGTTTTTCTATATATATATATATATATATATATATATATATATATATATATATATATATATATATATATATATATATATATATATATATATTGAAACGTTTCGCGATATTGTAGCGAAGCTTTTAATTGTTTTCACCGATCACTTACGTGACAATGGGGGAAAACAATTTTTGAACGGCGGATAATCGGCCGAAGGATGATTTTTAGGGATTCCCGTAGCCTCCTGAAGGGCGATGTACGCGACGTGTGCCGGAACAGATGATAGGAATTTGAAGGTTTTTTGGGAGATGCCTCAGTGGTTTTGAGGGTCTCAGGGACACCTGTCATCATCCGTCATCATCGGCATTTGATGTTTCGGATTTTCGTATTAAATTAGGATTATAAACTGAACAATAATTTGTTAGTGTGTTATTTTTGAGATTAGAATTTGATTAGTTAGGTGTAGCGACGTTTACCGGGATATGGAGTAGGTCGCGAGAAGCGCGGTCGTGTTTGGAGCGACAACGATGGAAAATTATGGTGAGGTCGCACACGATGTTTAGAGGCGCTGACTCACTCACTCACTCTTTCTCTCTTGCTCGCGCTCACACAAACCGTGAGCGTCGTCGTGTACGCGTTACGCCGGATTCGGGGTCGCTTCTGGAACAGAATGCGATGGCCCTTGAATTTACGGATATCGAGATTTATTATGGCGGTACAATCGGTTGGCACAGGTTGCAAAGTGCAACCAAGTACACGGATGCCAACCCGTGTTACTTACGCGCTAGTTATCTAGCGTTCAATTAATGCGCTTGCTCGAGGCGGATTCAATCCCCCCGAGTGCACATAGCGGGGCCGTCCGGAAGGGACGGCTGACCTCCTCGGTGCCAAGCGAGGAGGACGAAAAACCAGAGAAGCTGGTTATGGAATTTCCTCCCGTGCAGCGAAGCGCGATTGGCGCATCTCGGACTGCACACTTTGGGTATTCGGGTACGAAAGCGTAGGCTGGCGATCGAACGTCGTCCGGGCGCTCGTTCGGATGTAAAAGTCTATTCCCTAACAGGCAATCACCACGATGACTCTACTTCCGAGGTCGGGGACCCAGGCGCAATGCTGGGGCTTCCCAAGGAAGTAGAGTGTCTACCACGAAGCTGAGGTCGTTCCAGGATGGGACCAAGGCTACGGCAGCAAGGCCTCCATCCTGTGATCCGCGATGACGGATGCCGGTGACTCCACGTAGTAATTGAAGAATTTGCGAAGAGTGCCGCTCTGGCTCGTGCTCGCCCTTAAATAGCCTAAGGCCCGTCAGGAGAAATTCCATTTCTCCCGCGATTCTGGAGACCTAGGTGGGAAATCACGCCGCCGAGGAACACTCCGATGGTGGGGTTGACTGCGTCGGTTATTTTGAGGACGTTGGCATATTATACTCATATCGAGGAATAAAATATACCCGATGGCTCTTCTCCAGGATATTAGGCGAGCATGCGGTGCGAAGAGGCGTCATGATGAATTTAGGTCACGTTCTTAATGTGATAGGAGTGGTCGAGCACGGGAAGCGAGAAATTCGCCTAAGGCGGCGATTTCCGCGAGTCCGCGGTGGTCTTGCTCCTCGCGGTGGGCGGAGCTCCTTGCGAGGTGTCGCGGGCTCGCCCCAATCTCTTCTCTCAGGAGACCCTCCCGGCCGGCGGCATGGCCGGTTGCTCTGAACGCTGGCCAGAATACGCAGGTGTCTCGTAAACGGTTAGACGCTATCGTATTCGGTGTGACGGTGGCTTACCCATATAGCCGAAACGTTACATGGCCCCTCCAAGGTCGGAATTCCTTTCTGTGAGGGGAGACGACCTTAATCCCTTTTCCTTGTGGCGGGGCGACCCCGTGCACTCTTGCGGGTGCATGTCTCCTGTTGGAGTTGTTTTGTCCATGATGTATCGTGGTCTTAGATGGCCAGTGTCCAATGGGTCCGGTCTTATGCCATCCCGTGACAGGATGTGCCCTTGGTGCCGTCTCTGTTGTAAGGACAGGGACGGGAGGAGTGATCCCGTCTCTGTTGTAAGGACAGGGACGCGTAGAGTGGTCCCGTCTCTGTTGTAAGGACAGGGACAGGAAGGTTGATGCCGTCTCTGTTGTGAGGACAGGGACGGGTAGAGTGGTCCCGTCTCTGTTGTAAGGACAGGGACGAGAAGGTTGATGCCGTCTCTGTTGTGAGGACAGGGACGGGTAGAGTGGTCCCGTCTCTGTTGTAAGGACAGGGACGAGACGAGTGATGCCGTCTCTGCTGCAAGGGCAGGGATGGGTAGGGTGGTCCCGTCTCTGTTGTAAGGACAGGGACGAGACGAGTAATGCCATCTCTGTTGTGAGGACAGGGACATGTAGAGTGGTCCCGTCTCTGTTGTAAGGACAGGGACGAGACGAGTGATGCCGTCCTTTTTTTTTTTGAGGGGATGGGTAGGATGGCCTCCACCTTATCCGGGTCAGGTCTTATCCCGTCTCGGGCGGGCCTCTTGGGTCCCTGAATCGTCGTGGTTGGTTGTTGTTCCCAGGAAGGGATTCTTGTCGTGGTGGTTCCCTTGAGAACCCCGCGAAGGTTGGTCTAGGCGGACGGCCTGACCCGTCACGCTCCTTGTCTCCTGATCCCTCTTCGTCTAGAGAGGACAATAGGTCCAGGAGGCTCGAGATGGTCTCGATGCATTTCGCTCGGACGATCATTCTGACCTCCTCCGGGAAGTGCCTTTGTATTTTACTGATGGTCTCCTTGTCGGAGAGGGGTGGCCGAAGATCTTTAGCCAGACCGATCAATGAGAGAGCGTACCCAAAACGGGACTCCTTCTTTAGAGAATCAAACCATCCGTATTCAATTTGATTCTCGGCTCTATATTGACGGTCCTCACTCCAGAATCGCTCGAGGAACATTTGTTCGAGCGATTCCCAGGAGTGGAGGTCATTTCTCGCTATCTTCCACCATTGGAGGGCAAGATCCGAGAGGCATTGAGATACGATTATCTTGAAATCGTAGCGGGTACCGAATACTCGATGGTACTCCCTCAGATCCGTTATAAATTGCCACGGAAGTTCGTGATCATGTCCTCCAAAGGTGGGGGCATTTATCTTCATCACTCCCGCGCTGGCGCACGCGGGGATACCTTCCCGTGGTGCTGGAAGAGTGCAAGGTGAGTCGGTGGTGGGATTTTCCCTGATGGGATTCCCATGACGCTGGTGGATTTCTTCAGCGTACCTTTCCGGTAAGCCCAAGTTTCCCAAGTTGAGGAGTCGTTCCTCCTGGATAGGATGTGCTTCCTCTTGGGGAGCGCGAAGTCCACGCGACGTAGGTACGCCGTGGCGCGTGGAGGGGGTCATTTCCCCAAGGCTCGATGGTCGAGTTTGCGTCCTGAGGCCTCTGGAGTAAACTCCGGACTTGGGTGTTAATTACGTCCTCTAGGGACTCGAGCCTTTTACCAAAGGTTTCGTTAATTGAGAGGAGTGTGGCCGTCAGCGCCTTAGCGTCATCATCAACTCGACGTTGGATGTTGGCCATCATCTCCTGTATCGTTGATAAAGATAATTGGGATTCTTCCGGTGTTAAACGAGCGTTATCGTCGTGGATTTGCGGGTCGGAAATATCGGGGTTCCAAGCGGAAGCGCCCCTTATCGCCCTCCCAGTACCGTCGTCCCTGTGACGCGCCCTCCTCTCACCTCCCCGCGGCTCGCTCCTCACATTTGGGAGGGCGTCGGGTTCGGTGGGTAGGCCGGTCGCGAGGGCCGAGTCTGTAGCGGCACGGGGCGGGAGGTTTAGCGTCCGCCCCTCCTGAGGAGGGTTCCCCTTCCGGGCCTCGCTCATTTCGGCGCGCTAAGCCTCGGTGTGGAAAGAGGGGAGGTACTCCTCGCGCACCGAGCGGTACGTTCAATTTCTTTTGACTTGAAACGTGTCTCCGTGGTAAATACTTGTTAGGTATTTACGTCTTACGCGCGGCCTTGCGCAATGCTCGAGTTGAGACTCGGGCTTAGTGTTATTGCTTTTTTTTTTTTGTTCGGAATTTCGAGTCGAGCTCGAGGCCTCGCTAATCCCCGCGAAGAGCGCGCGATAGAAAAAAAAGTTTTTCTTTTTCTTTCTTTTTGCTCTCGCTCGGCGCTTGGGAATCGCGTGGCCTTGCCAAATTGTAGGCCTTCGTGCTCGAGATTGCGCGTTTGAATTTGGCTTGGCGAGAGTGAGACGGACGAAATATTCGTCTTTACCACGGGATATTATTTCCTCTCCCACGAGAAAGAGCGAGTACGCACGACGCGTGGATACTCGCTTTTCTTATGCTTCGTTTTTGTGAGGTGTTTGAGACAAGGATCGTCTCGTACTATTGCTCGAGATATTTACTCGGCTTGCCTAGGAGACAACGAGCACGCAGCATATGCGAGTGCTTGCTTCTCGTTATATGTTTTCTCTTATTAGAAAAGACCTGAAATAGGAATTTTCTCAGCATACGCTGGCTATACGAGCTAGTGGTGACTGCAACGACTAACTATCTATTTTATATGTTAGTTCGCGCGTTTTATAATACGTCCGTTCGTATGTACATTTTCAGGAAATTTTGGAAGGCTTTCGGGCCCCACGTTGGGCGCCAATGAAACGTTTCGCGTTTCTCGCGAAGGTTTCTCAAGCCCCACGTTGGGTGCCGTTGTAACGATTCGTGAAAATGTGACATTATGACATTTCGTTAGAACGAAGATGGAAATAAAATTGGAAGTGAAACGTTTCGTGATTTCCACGATAGTTTCATTTCGTACATTATCAAGATTTTATTTTGTACATTGTCAGGATATTTCCTAAGGCTTTCGGGCCCCACGTTGGGCGCCAATGAAACGTTTCGCGATATTGTAGCGAAGCTTTTAATTGTTTTCACCGATCACTTACGTGACAATGGGGGAAAACAATTTTTGAACGGCGGATAATCGGCCGAAGGATGATTTTTAGGGATTCCCGTAGCCTCCTGAAGGGCGATGTACGCGACGTGTGCCGGAACAGATGATAGGAATTTGAAGGTTTTTTGGGAGATGCCTCAGTGGTTTTGAGGGTCTCAGGGACACCTGTCATCATCCGTCATCATCGGCATTTGATGTTTCGGATTTTCGTATTAAATTAGGATTATAAACTGAACAATAATTTGTTAGTGTGTTATTTTTGAGATTAGAATTTGATTAGTTAGGTGTAGCGACGTTTACCGGGATATGGAGTAGGTCGCGAGAAGCGCGGTCGTGTTTGGAGCGACAACGATGGAAAATTATGGTGAGGTCGCACACGATGTTTAGAGGCGCTGACTCACTCACTCACTCTTTCTCTCTTGCTCGCGCTCACACAAACCGTGAGCGTCGTCGTGTACGCGTTACGCCGGATTCGGGGTCGCTTCTGGAACAGAATGCGATGGCCCTTGAATTTACGGATATCGAGATTTATTATGGCGGTACAATCGGTTGGCACAGGTTGCAAAGTGCAACTAAGTACACGGATGCCAACCCGTGTTACTCACGCGCTAGTTATCTAGCGTTCAATTAATGCGCTTGCTCGAGGCGGATTCAATCCCCCCGAGTGCACATAGCGGGGCCGTCCGGGAGGGACGGCTGACCTCCTCGGTGCCAAGCGAGGAGGACGAAAAACCAGAGAAGCTGGTTATGGAATTTCCTCCCGTGCAGCGAAGCGCGATTGGCGCATCTCGGACTGCACACTTTGGGTATTCGGGTACGAAAGCGTAGGCTGGCGATCGAACGTCGTCCGGGCGCTCGTTCGGATGTAAAAGTCTATTCCCTAACAGGCAATCACCACGATGACTCTACTTCCGAGGTCGGGGACCCAGGCGCAATGCTGGGGCTTCCCAAGGAAGTAGAGTGTCTACCACGAAGCTGAGGTCGTTCCAGGATGGGACCAGGGCTACGGCAGCAAGGCCTCCATCCTGTGATCCGCGATGACGGATGCCGGTGACTCCACGTAGTAATTGAAGAATTTGCGAAGAGTGCCGCTCTGGCTCGTGCTCGCCCTTAAATAGCCTAAGGCCCGTCAGGAGAAATTCCATTTCTCCCGCGATTCTGGAGACCTAGGTGGGAAATCACGCCGCCGAGGAACACTCCGATGGTGGGGTTGACTGCGTCGGTTATTTTGAGGACGTTGGCATATTATACTCATATCGAGGAATAAAATATACCCGATGGCTCTTCTCCAGGATATTAGGCGAGCGTGCGGTGCGAAGAGGCGTCATGATGAATTTAGGTCACGTTCTTAATGTGATAGGAGTGGTCGAGCACGGGAAGCGAGAAATTCGCCTAAGGCGGCGATTTCCGCGAGTCCGCGGTGGTCTTGCTCCTCGCGGTGGGCGGAGCTCCTTGCGAGGTGTCGCGGGCTCGCCCCAATCTCTTCTCTCAGGAGACCCTCCCGGCCGGCGGCATGGCCGGTTGCTCTGAACGCTGGCCAGAATACGCAGGTGTCTCGTGAACGGTTAGACGCTATCGTATTCGGTGTGACGGTGGCTTACCCATATAGCCGAAACGTTACAATATATATATATAATGTTAATATATTTTTATGAAGAAAATGTATCACCTGATCGTATCAATTTAAAAACTTGACAAAATTCACAGAAAATGTTTTCAAGTAATACTATAACCGAAAAACGTGACTCAATTGATGGAGGATATATAGTACTGAGTGTACAATGTAGTAATAATTACGAAGTGTAACAAAGCAATTTTTTAGCATGATTACCTGCACTGTGGATGATTTTCACTGGGTAAGATTTCCAGCGTTTTTGGGGGCTTTTCTCGTCTTTTGTCCATTTTTCCACATACTCGAAATCTTTTTTTGAAGGATATTTGCAATGGAAGTTATCCTTGACTTTTTTAATCCATGATCCCGGCACCAAATCAATCGGTAACAGTTCGCCTTCTTTCTGAGCATTACTATGATACTCGACGATAGCGAAAGGAAATGCATACGAATTTTCTGTACCCATTGTTACACAGGTTTGTAATATTTCTGAAATATGAAAAGGAAAACAAAAACAATTTTAACGAAGTTTTACACGACCGTGGACAGATCGTCGATGCGTGGGATAAAAGAAGACGAAACGCGAAAAAATATTAAAACAATATCGTTCGTATTTAAAAAAAAGAATCATAGGTTACACTGCTATTGTTTTCTTCTCGTTGTGATTGATTTAAATCCAAAAACGACCCGTCGGTATTATGTGTGATTAGTTTTATATTCTTTGCATTGAATTAACAAACCGAATAAAAATGCGTTATGCTGGTTGAATACACAATTAGAACACGAAAAAGTACAAAAGCGCAAAAACCCGTCACAACGTGGGCCAGGCGGCGGTTGGTTGGCCGACGCCAGTACGACTAACCGGCGAACGCGGTCTTGAAAAGACGGTGGTGGGAGTAGGCCCGCTGTGCCCAAGGCGCTGCTGTCGCGTGGTATCTTTATGGCCTGGCCTCTCAATCTGCCGTGTCCATGTTGCTAAGCGTTGCGGCAGATTGAGGGGTCAGGGGAAGGACACCTCGCAACCGCAGCGCCTTGGATACTAACCATGCCTACCCATGCCACAGAAATTCGTCTTCGTTTCAATAACTGTATGTAAGACAGTGCCGGTGAACAATAAGAATCGAAGACTCGGTACTAAAGAAGAAAAAAAACATACAGAAATGATCACACGATTGACGAGACGAACTCAGCAACGAACACTCGCGATTGTCGAATTTCGAATTGATATATTTACTTCGATACCCACGCTTCACCTTTCTGCGACTTTGCCGTATCAGTTAACATAATAGACGCCTAATAATATTTTACACATCATGCATAATTACAGAAGGTTGGAAAAATCGCTTTGATGCTTTGTGTAATTACCTTATGATATGTGGCCTTTTTTTCAATTAGACGTACCGATCCAACGTGCTGAATAATACACGTAATACTCTCGGTGTTATATACTCGCAACTGGAAATAAATGAAGTCCCACGAAAAACAGAATACACTGTAAAGCTCTTAAAGACGCACTCGATTTAACTGATGTCACGTTCCGTCGCACAACACGCGTGCCCGACTGCGCGTTTGGACGAGTTATAGACGAAACCTATTGTCAAGACACGGGACCATCGATGTGGCACTGCCGGCTCTTTCACACACCTAATACGCACATATACGGAAATATAACAGAATACGCGTCACACTGCGAGGCTCGGCGCTAAAAAAAGTGAGCGAGATAAACACAGGCCATCTCGCTTACTCTTATGTCCATCGGATATCTTAGCGATCGAACAGCGCTGAGCGGCCCGTACGCGATATAATATTCTCTATCTCACACCATTATTTCACTTTATATTAATTTATTTTACTTTGAAAATCCATTCTGATATTTTTTTTAGTTAGTCATGTATAGTACTTTAAAAAAAAATTAAACTTGCAATCAGACTTGCGAAATAATATATATATATATATAACATTCACACTGTTTTTTTACAATCTCCATTGTTAATTATCTCCTAGTGTCCCGCCCGAAACTATGCCGTCATCTAACTTCACGGAACTTTTTCACTTTGTGTTCATGGATATAATATTCAATTTAATTTTTATTACATCCAGCTACTTTTGAAGTTCTTGAAATCGCAGAGTTAATCATACGTGTGCAATAGTGAAGTAACCCACTGTATACCGTTCATATTAAACCGAACACATTTGTACTTAATACGAGTAGCACAAATCCTTTTTTCACTCTCCATAAACGAGGTTATTCCGAACACATTAACGTTGAAGGACGAAGTAGGAGTACTAAAGACTTCTCGTCGTTCCGATTCTTCATAACCGCTTACATAAATATCCTGGAGATTAGTTCCTCCTCCACGTTTTACCAAAATTTGGTTTATCAAAAAAATTTTACTATTTTTTAGTTGAACACAATTATTAGGATGATTGCGTTTGAGCGTTGCGCCACGAATTTTAACTTGCGAGACAGTTAAAAATTGTTCCTGACTGTATTGCCAGACACCACAATGTTTGCCTATCGTAAGTCCATCTACGGAGGGAAGTTTTCGTACTTTCATGTGATCACCTGATTCCAATTCGTCCAATCTATTTATAATTTGTGTCAATGGCTTTAGCGGCGTTCTCACGAGTTTTCTGAACATTCCTAGATAATTTTCTCCCCAGAATGCAGATAAGTCAGTTAATGGGACTTGATAGGTCCTTGCATCATCGGCCACGTGTATCAAATTATGCATGCTTAATACTTGAGAATTTGAACCGTACAACAGTGGGAGTATGTGGAAAAAACGTCTTAATAGACTGTCAGCATAATCAATTTGCTCAGCCACCAGTTCCTTGTTATTTAATATGCGACACGCCACAAATAATAATAAAAAGTGCAGGTATAAATTTTCAGGTAGAATATCTCTTAACATTGCTGGCCCCCCGTAATGTTGAATGAATCTAAACTGGGTCACCTTCCATTTCGAAACGGTTTTGATGTCAAACTTTTTGCGCTGAAATTCACAAGGAATATCAGCTGTAAAAGCGTCCAATGACATTTGCAAACGCTTCATATGAATTACTTTAATCCGTTGTGGACTCTTTCTCAAAATCCATTTTTCCAATAACCATTTCATCACACAAGCGTAAAAAAGATGCATAGCGTCCAATACCACCATTTTCGTCGGATCAAAATTCGATATCTGAAGCAAAGGTGTTGGATTTTGATGGTGATGCTCGGATTGTAGTCTCTGTTCAAAAGATTCTTTTGTTCTTTTAGGGCAATTCGTTTCCGGATATATTCTTTTTTTTTTTTTACCCTCACCAGCCGTTATACCTCGAGTCGTACATCTCTCACATGCGTAAAATGCTCCCGGTGCTTTACAACATTTGATAAAAGCTCTAGCCGGAGAATCTGCTATTATCGCCATCAGTTCGAATTCGTATTTTTTATTTTCCACTTCCACTCCATTTTCAATTAAACTGTTTGCCTCGGTCACAAAGTCATGTAAGAACTCATGTACAGATTGAGGCTTTGAATCGCCGCAGTAAATTCCAGCAACAAATGGTTCGAATACATAATTGCTGTGATACAGCTTCACAGTTATTGGCCATATCGATATGCAAGAGCTTTTATAAACTTGCATACCATCGATATGTACCATTGCTGAAATTTTATTTTCTCGATATATGTCGGAAGAAATTATTTTTCGAAGACCATGCTCGATACCCAGGTACACATATTCCCCATCGTTTCCTGCCGCGCCCGATATCACTTTAAGTTCCCTGCGATGTTTAGTTCCTAATAACGTTTGAGCCGTCTTCGGTAACGATACATATCCTTCTTCCCTTAGTATAACCAGCAGTTCCGAGACGACATTGTGGCGTAATGTACTCGCGTTGCGTAACGCCCAATCGCGTATTTTTTCTTTTATCCCTGTCGATGGGTTAGCTGAGTTATTATCAGCGAGTTGAACATCACCGTCAGTGTCTTTGTTCGATGATGCAGAACTAGCTGGAGTGTCTGTACCTGACGAAATAGAAATACTAACCCTAAAGTCTTTTGATAATAAATCGGTATTTTCATCATTTTCTGACAACGTACAAATATCACCGGCCCCACTTTTTGATTTTAGATGTAATTCACTATCAGTGTTTAAATTCACGTCACTATTTCTGCTTGTACTCGGTTCAGCAAAATCTTTATTATTATCATTGGCGGAAAAATGTACGTATTCATTTATTTCAACACACTTAACAGATTTTTTATTCAGCTTCCGATGTTTTTTCACATGGAAATAGCTTTTCGACATATTTGATAGATTTTTGTATGCAAATGTTCAATTTCGACGACAAAATCAATGTCTAATGCATCTCCGCGTTTGAGACAAATTGAGTCCACGATACTGAAAACTTTTAATGTACCGCATCCGTTTTTTACTTTTTATTCGAGAGTACGAAATACAAAGGTCCACTGCGTCACATAGTAATACAGTTGAATTTAAACAGCGTTGAGGTGAGGCTCAATTTGAACGACGAACGCTCGAATGCGAGATAGACGGCGACCTACGGATTGTGAGATAGCGTGAGAGGGGGACTTACGCTCGACATAACTGACGGACTATCGACAAAGGTATACAGAAAAACGAGTACGAAGATAGCACAAAAACAAAGTCGCAGCACGGTTGTTTGCTCGCTTTTGCAAGACATTTTCTGGGGTGGTAAATCCCAATTTCTTAGGAAAAAAAGGGTCGAAAGCGAAACAAAAGACTGACCGATTTAACAGAGAAAGACAGTTTATGGACTTTATGCTTATTTTTCAGAGAAAATTTCGTGGCGAGCTCGCCGGTAGGCAAGTGACGGTCTTTTTTTATAACGTTTGAGTTCTCTGTATGTGCTTATACCTGACGACTCGCCGTCGGGTGCTATTGATTTTGATTTGTGCTGTATAACAATCATTGCTATTTCTAAATCGACAAGGAGACTGAACACGTGCTGTGTAAGCATTTAGTTTCGGTGTTTGCGCGCGAGAGCTCATCTGTTAGCTGTATAAAAAGTTAGCGTACAGCAATATTTTATATAAATATTATATCTACTCATCAAATTTCAATATCGTATTGCAAGGTTTGTATCCAAATAAATCGTGAACACAATTTTTAAAATCCACGAGGCGAACTTAGGCGAAAATTAATGGAACGATATTAGTCGACAGACGATTGGCGAGCCAATACTTGGCAGAACATTAGCCTTGTCTCGGCAAGCCAATGATTAGCGAGTCTATATTTGGCCGAACATTGGTCTCGTATCGGAAAACCAATGATTGGCGAATCTATACTTCGCCAAACATTGGCCTCGTATCAACAAGCCAATGATTAGCAAATCTATATTTGGCCCAAAATTGGCCTCGTATCGGCAAACCAATGATTGACGAGTCTATGCTTCGCCAAACATCGGCCTCGTATCGCGAGCCAATGATTAGCAAGTCTATATTTAGCCGAAGATTGGCCTCGTATCAACAAACCAATGATTGGCGAGTCTATACTTCGCCAAACATCGGTCTCGTATCGACAAGCCAATAATTGGCGAGTGTATATTTGGCCGAACATTGGCCTCGTATCAGCAAACCAATAATTGGCGAGTCTATACTCCGCCAAACATAGGCCTCGTATCGACAAGCCAATGATTGGTGAGTCTATATTTGGCCGAACATTGGCCTCGTATCAGCAAACCAATAATTGGCGAGTCTATACTTCGCCAAACATCGGCCTCGTATCGACAAGCCAATGATTAGCAAGTCTATATTTGGCCGAACATTGGCCTCGTATCGGCAAACCAATGTTGGCTAGTCAATACTCAGCCGAGCATTGGCGTACAATTGGGTAATCGATTATCGTCCTGCCAACATTGGTCCGAGTATTGGCCGTTACCGTTTGATCGGCGAAACCTACATGGGTATGCGCGTACAACGTTACTTTTTGTTTCTTATCTATCGCGATTTTTCACTACCTTCCTTTTTTTTATTATTCTCAGACGTTCTCGTTGTTGGATTGCTTTTGATTCGCGCGCGATTAAAAAAAAAAAAAATTCAGCTAATTTTTCTGCCACCAATTATTCCGTCGTATTTCTTATTTTGGTGCACCATATTACGGGATCATCACAGTATAACATTTTCAAAAAATCTTTTTTTTCACATTATCCGATAGTATATACGGTCGAAAACATGCTGTTCAATTTTTGGGCCGATATTCGAATAATTTCGGTCGCTACACCCTTTCTTAGAGAAAGTGATTCGAGCTCGAGACTGCCACTGACGTCGCGCCGCACTCGAAAGTTTAAACACGTTCATTCCGAAATGTCATCCATCACAACGGTGTACACTTTCAAAGGAAGATTTTTCATGCTATCCGTCTTAAATTTTGACACAACATTCTTAACGTCATTCTTTATGTCACTATCGAAATTTTTTGAAATCTTCGGTATCCCTAACGTGCGGTGTCCCTAACAAATTCCTAGAAACACGTTGGTGCATCTTGAAACTCCCAAGGAAATCTATGCGCGGGACCATCAAAGAATAATTTTTTACAGAGCTTCGCGAAATCCCATTTTATATAAATTCAAGTAGAACATTATCAAACCACGTCAATCTGGAAATAGCCCAGAATCCATTTGGATTCCAATGTAGTCTCCGTACCTGGGGAGTCCGTATCAAATCCCCATGGGGAGTCCCTATCAAATCCCCATGAGGATCTGGTAGGATCTGGGGAGTCCCTAACAAATCCATTTGGATTCCAATGTGGACTCCCTACCTGGGGCGTCCCTATCAAATTCCCATAGGGATCTGGTCGGATGTGGGGAGACCCCAACAAATTTCTGCATGGGGACACGTAGCTGTTAAAAGTACTAACAAGGAACATCCCTCAGGTGTCGGCCTCCGATTTTGTTGAAACTCATATATGTGATAGAGCATCGAAAACTTTGAGACACGTATTTTTTTATCGGCGTAAAAACGGATTTAAGGGGGGAACCGCCTCTCAAAGAAAGGCGTGTCGAGGGGTGATTTTGCAGTTTCACCCATAACAATCCACCGATCTGAATAAAACAAAAACGAAAATTCTTCTAATAAAAAGCGATGAAAAATCCACTATGAAATTGTTAAGAAAAAATTAAATTAAGAGGTAAACCACTCCTCAATTTGCCCTTTTTTATCCCACGCTTAAGAAGGTTGTATGAAAATTAATAAAACAGGTATCATTTTGAAGGGGAATCAAAATTCAAGTTGACGGGTTTTTGCGATTTGGCGGCATAGCACATTTAAGGGGGTAAACCACCCCTAAGGGTAAACTACCCCCTTTTAAGGGTAAACTACCCCCTCTAATTGCTTTTCGTTTGAAGTTTCGCGAAAGGTTTCACGAATTTCGTTAAAACTGTTTTCATTTCATCGGTAATACCAATTTTATGTTTGTGTGTGCAGGCATATTCATTTTGAGTTTTGGGAGCGGTACTTTGGGAGTGGGGACCTGGGGCTACCCCTTACTTATAAGACTCATATTTTCATAGTTTCATAATTATATTTTCGAACCGAAATGTTTCTTCCTCTAATTCAAAAGTTTTGATGAACACATCTCCCATGCAACGATGCAATGCAGTAACAAAAATATATTAACGATACTTTTAATAAAATTCAAATGGTATATATAAATATATTTGGTTTGTTCGTTTTTTTTTATTCCGCGTAAAAAAAAATCATATGCAGATAAATGTTTACGCTTCGATTCTTAAATGCGTAATTATCCAGAATGCTCCCGTTCGGAAATCTTTTATCTCTGTGTATGAAGTTATATAATCAACGCGCAGACCGATGTTTATTTGCCTACGTATCAACTTTTCTCGACTAACTGCAATAATTAATTCTTCCAGCGCGAATGCTCTTATCGCGTCATGACGCAATAACGATATTTGTGCAAAGTTTGTATGTTACGCAGAATTTTTACATGGCGCAAATATTAAACTGCAAGCTATTGTCATCTTGAACTGCAAGACGTTAATCATACATTACCCGATAATGTGTTTACATTTGCGGGTAATGTGTAATTAGCCTCTGGCAGTTCAAGTTGTCAATAGCTTGCAATTTTATCGCTTGCTTTATAAGACGGTTAGCATTCGGATTCTTCCATTTCACGTTAACGTGAGCTACAAACAGTATACTGTGCGTTGGAATATACAAATTTCATCAGCCACGAAAGTCAACCCAATAAACGTTATCAAACTTGTACTAGCTGCATTTGAAGCTATGGATATTTCACAAACACCGGTTAACAAGGCGGAAATTGAACGTGCGGACAGTTTTGAACACATTTTGATCAGTTCCATGCAAGACTATAATGGAGTTGAAATGATAGAGGAAGAAACGCTCGCTTTTCAAGAACCATTTTAACAGTACGAAGCCAATGCTGTAGAAGATACCGTATGGCAAAAGGATACTGGTGGTAGTGATTCCGACGCCTGTTCCAGTGATGATGAGGTGACCTACGATTACAAAAATAAGCAGTTCAATACTGGAGGTTTGGTAAGACAAAAAACTATAGCCTCAAAACCGTCCAACAGAAATACAAATCTGTCAAGTCTGAAAGACAATTGCGGCGCTGGGCACATCAGCTGAATGAAGGCGGTACTTATAAAGAAAAGCTAGCGCAAATTTCTGAATATACATTGAAGAATATGAAGACTGCAATAGATGCTGGTGTCATAATACATGATATTGATCTTCAGAAGTGGGCGCTACAAGCCCAAAAGGAGATAGGTTTCAATGATGTGCGATTTAAGGCCTCTCATAATTGACTATGGAATTTTAAAAAGCAGCATTGTATTGTATCCAGAAAAATCAATAAATTTGTAACGCGCAAAACTACGGAAAAGAAGAACTTCTGCGGAAAAATGCAGAAAAATTTGTCGCCGATGTTGTACCACTGATAAAAAAGTATGGATCGGAAAATGGGTATAATTCGGATCAAAGCGGTTTTCATGTGGAAATTCATGCGGCGCGAACTCTTGCAATGGAAGGAGAAAAGAAAGTTGAATGCGTGGTACAGTCAGTTTCTTCAATAACTCACAGCTATACAATTCAGCCTACTATAAGCGCTGAGGGGAAATTACTTTCCCCACTTTTCATGGTTTTAAAGGAGACGAAGGGTGAATTCGGATCACGAGTAGAGAAAGCGCTATTTCAAACAGAAAACGTCTTTGTATTAGCATCCAAATCTGGAAAACTTACTTCTGGTACGTATGCTCACATATTATGATGAATGATTTTTTTAAAATATGAAATGTAATTGATGTCAACATTAGTATTTTTTAAAAATATTGAATGTGTTTTGTGTTAACAGAGCATTTCAAAACCTGGTTGGAAAAGGTTTTCTTTCCTAACGTCGGGAGACGGAGCGTATTATTGATAGACTCCTGGAGTGGACACTGCCCTAAGGTTGTTCATGAAGCGACACCTCGTGATAAGAAGATAATCCCAATGATTATTCCAAAAGGTACAACTGGAAAAATTCAGCCGCTCGATGTATTTGGATTCAGAGTGTGGAAAAATTTCGTCCGACATTTTTCAGACAGTGTAATATTATTAAAATCTGATATGAATTTGCACTTGAGGAATAATATAATTAAACTGCAATCACTTACACACAATCAACTCTCATCACCGCGGTATTCTAATGTTTTTAAATATTCATGGTATAAAAGTAATTATATATCTAAAAAACCAGATGATTTTGAAAATCCTGTTACCTTTGGTTTTGGTGAATCGAACACACATTGTGAAATACCCGGTTGCAATAATTTGGCCATTATCAGATGTGCATGGTGCAAAAAGTCGTTGTGTTTAAAGCATTTTTTGACGACTATCACTATTGCAGGAATTATGAGCCATGATTGTTGATAGTTATCATATGAAAAAAGTATATGTCATGAGAAAATGATTTGACGGCATATGACTGCGATACTTTTCGCAAGTACTATTAATTAAATCGGCTGATATGATTCCCAAATAAAATATGTCAAAATATATTAAAAACATGTTCGTTAATCTACTGTAAAACCCTCAGTTGCATTAATATGTTTAATTAAATAAACGGTAAAATAATAAAAATATACATTCCTCCATAAAACTACGTCGCTGGCTATATTATCGCTTGATCCAGGCGCATCATCGTTCCGAAATATACGAAGTGAGCCTTAGAACTTATTCTGGAAATTATTAGAATTAATGATATAGTAGAAGTGTATGTTCATTCCTATGGAGATGCTTAATGGATGTGCATATTAAGATCGGAACCGTCTCGACACGACAATATGAGTCTTATGAGTAAGGGGTAGCCCCATGTCCCCACTCCCAAAGTACCGCTCCTAAAACTCAAAACGAATATGCCTGCACACGCAAACATAAAATTGATATTACCGATTAAATGAAAACAGTTTTAACGAAATTCGTGAAACCTTTCGCGAAACTTCATACAAAAAGCAATTAGAGAGGGTAGTTTACCCTTAAAATGTAAAAATTTAAAAATGTAATAATTTAAAAACGCGGGACAATATTTTGAATCCGCGGATACATGTTAAACACAGAAAACACAACGGTGATAAACAAATTTATGTTAGGCGTGGTTTACCCCCTTAAATTTGCTGTCCCGCTGAAACGCAAAAACGCGTCAACTTGATTTTTGATTCCCCTTCAAAATGATACCTGTTTTATTAATTTTCATACAACTCTTTTAAGCGTGGGGTGAAAGGGTGGGGGTGAAAACTTTGAATCATGAATCGATCGAATGACAAGAATATCGAAATGAAAAATTAACGAACGTTAGAATAAAGATGAGCCATTTGTTTGAACATCTTTAAACTCGAAAATAAAAATCACAAACACGGAAATTTCGAAATAAATGTGTATCGAAAAAAAATACTCAAGTGCGTACAATTGCGAAGGTTGAAATTTCGAATCAACTCATATATCGAACACACTCTGATCGAGTGCTCATAAGTAAGATTAGCGAATACTACGAGCGTTCACAATTTCGAATTTAATATAGCGACGGGCGAGCTCAACGAACAATCTAAGCAGCGAGAGGCAAGAAAGTAGAACGGTGAAAATAGCGAACGCTTCGGAAACCACATTGTTACTAGGCGAAGCCAACAGAGGGCGCTACCGATCGCTAGTTGAGCGCGCTTGACGAGGCCAGTGCAGCCGGATCATGCGCAAAAGTTACCTCCACTCTAGTCTCATACGCACCCATCGCACAATCATAGTTGCGCGTGTTATTTATCTTATATAAAATTGTTTACGCTTTACTCACACTCGTCCTTATGCCAAATAAATTAGGATTCATAACAGTAAGCGGAAATATATTTATATTCGTATTATTATATTCTTATACTTTCATCAAGCGATAAAGCATTATCCCCAAAAACAAGCCATCCAGCCGCGAATCGTAAGAACCAGAAAATGCACATATTCTACAAGCGATGAGGTGCTTCCGTTGGTAGCGTTCCTGGCTTCGGTCCGCAAGGGCGCGGGATAGTTCCCCGCGCTCAGTGTTTTTTTAAAAATCATTATTACTATTAATTCTTATTTGATTAGTTATTTTTATTAGTTATCATTATTATTTTAATTAGTTATCTTTTAGTGTCGAAAAATTTATCGCGCACTCTGACCGCTTATTTTATTAGTTTGTACGTTAATTTAAATATAATAATAAATCTAAATTACAACTTATTTATCTTCTAAAAAATTGTTTGCCCTTTACTCACACCCGTCCCTATGCCAAATAAATTGTAATTCATAAAAGTAAGCGGAAATATATTTATATTCGTAGTATTATATTCATTCTCATATACTTTCATTAAGCGATAAAGCATTATGCCAAAAAAACAAGCCAATCATCCATCCGGCCGCGAATAGTACCTTACGAGAATGAATATAATAATACGAATATAAATATATTTCCGCTCACTTTTATGAATTACAATTTATTTGGCATAGGGACGGGCGTGAGTAAGGCGTAAACAATTTTTTAGAAGATAAATAAGTTGTAACTTAGATTTATTATTATATTTAAATTAAAGTATAAACAAAAAAATAAGCGATCAGCGTGCGTCATACATTTTTTTGTATACATTAAAACGCAGAGAATCAAGAGCTAAATAAGCATTGAAATCATCTAAAAGCCGCGCGTGTGCCGTCGCACAGTAGGAGAAAAGCCCAAAAACCTGGCCAAAACCTCAAATGACCTTTGACGGGAATGAAAATTGGCTTACAGGGGTTTTCAAGGTCGCTGATTACGAATCTGAAAGCCAAATTATCGTAAACAAAATGGCCGATCCAATATGGCTGACATGAATGTTAAAATGTTGCCAGATGTCGACAAAAATTGGTATTTACGGGTTTTCAAGGTCGCTGATTACGAATCCGCAAGCCAAATTATCGTAAAAAAAATGGCCGATCCAATATGGCCGACATGAACGTTAAAAAGTTACCAGATGTTGACAAAAATTGGTATATACGGGTTTTCAAGGTCGCTGATTACCAATCCGATATCTATTGTTTATAACTTGCAACAAAGAGCTTACAGCAAATTGTTATAAACAAAATGGCCGAGTATCCTGCTAAATAGATAAATTAATATATTTAAAAAAATCATCATAATAAAATAAACGTGAACAGTGTATTCTACGCAATTATTATTTTTATTTCCAAAATACATACGGAACGTTTCAAAAATAGAAAATTTTATTCTTAATCAAAATCGTAATCGGAGTCGGAGTCGGAGTCAGAATCATTATCCGAGTTTGTATCTATTACAACTCCCGGCACGGCTTCAATCTCGGCGCAAAATTCGTCTGCTGCAGCAGTCACTTTAGAAGCGATCAACATCGCTACAGCTTCCGGCGACAAACTCTTCAGCTTCTTCGATCAAGGAAGCGAATTTATCGGATAAATGCTCGCTGATTATCAGAAATACTTCTTTCCTTGTCAGCACCAATTCTTTGTAACCGGATCCTGTAATAAAGACATAAAATTGTAGAAAATTGGTGTTAAAGGAAAAGTTAAAATTTTCAATTAATACAAAAACTTGAACAATGTACATAATTTTACCAAATAAATAACCGCAATAATTGAAATAATTTTAAAAAAATTAGACAGAAAATATTGACATGGATTTGGTTAAAAGAAAGCTTTGCTTACTATATAATATATATATATATTCAAATATTTTATTTGAATGTTATAACATTTCATTCATATTTAAGAAATTTTTATGTGGTTGATTTTAATATGTATATATATATATGCATACGTATATATCATAATTAAATCACAGAAAATTTATATATATATATATATACACATACATATATATTAAAAGAATTTATTTCAAGCGTATAACAGCCGTCTTGTCCGTTATGATGCTACTTCACCCATTCTCAGGTAGAGGCGCAGAGGCTGCTCAATAGTGCCGCGTGCACGCTCGGCTACCGCACGATGCGAAAAAAATCATAACGGACAAGACGCACGTTTTCCGCAGGTAACTCTTGTAAATTTCGAAAGCTTATACATTAAACTAAAGGCCGAGACTAGGAGCATTGCAAAATGTGACAAAATATATAACTTTTCGGACCGTTGAAAATATAAGTTTTCAAAATTATTCAATTTTATTTATGCCGAAGGCTAGATAGATTCGTTTATTCCAAATGTACAGCTTTCGCTTTTTAGTTTCCCCCCCTATCTGTTTATTATCCCAATACTTTTCTCTCTCAATCCCCACCTTTGTATCCTTGTACCAGGGGCAAAAGGATGACCTGTCCACTTTGGTCCAGTCCCCTTGCACGTCCTGATCCTTTTTCCTGTTCACCCCCTCGCTCAAGCATCTCTCGACCCTCTCCCTATTTCCCACACCTGACCACAGCAGATCGACGACTCTTCCATCACCTACTTCGCTCATCGCCTTTTTAAACTCCCTCCCCCACCTTGACGGCTGCCCGTTTAAAATACTTCTGACCTCTTCTCTTAAACACACCCTTGGCCACCTCCCCTCTTGCATCTTCAGAATTTGGGCTATGTAACTACCTGCTCTTTTCCTTGCTTCCACCTCCACACTCCTCCTGCCCGCCTCCAACTTCCATATGTAGCTTGGGGTGTTTCTTGCCACCCCCAAAGCCATTTTGACTAGTTTTCCCTGTAGTTTCTCGACTTCCTCCCTTCTCTTCCACCCCCATACCTCGACCCCATACAGTGCTCCCGCCTTGACTAGTGAGTCAAACAACTGTAGCCTCTCTTTCAGTCCATCTACTTTCGCTGTCTTCATGACCCCCCACACCGCATTTGCCGCCTTTTGCGCCCTTGCTACCAGTTCTCTCAAGTGCCGTCCTCCCGTATTTCGAGTCGAGAACCAGTACCCCAGATACTTGAACTCGCTCACCACCTCTATTATTTTTCCTTTGTAACTCCACTCCTCCCCTCTCTTTCTTCCACCCCCGTTTCTAAACACCATGATTTTTGTTTTTTGAGCATTCACCTCCATCTTAGCTTCTTCCACGTATTTTTCCAGCACCTCTAGCATCCTCCTCAGCCCTTCTGCATCCTCTGCCATTATCGCGATATCGTCCGCGTATTTGAGCGCGTAAAATTTCACGCCACCCATTACCGTTCCCCCCGTTCCATCCCTTTCCCATACGTCGTCCACGTCGTCTAACGCTATATTAAACAACGTCGGGCTGAGCGGACAGCCCTGTCGGACTCCCTTTCCGGTACTAAATCCCTCCGTTATCCCTTCCTCAGTGATCACCTCATTTTTTGTCCTCTTATAAATTCCCCTTATCATTTTCAGCATTCTTCCCCTCACCCCCTTCTTCTTTAACTTCTCGAACAGCCTATCCCTGTCTATCAGGTCGAAAGCCGCCCTGAAATCTACGAAAGCCACGTACAACTTTCCCCCCTTAATTTTAAGCCTGTTGTTGATTAAGGCGTTCAACACAAACACGTGGTCCCTCGTCCCCCTTCCCCCCCGGAAACCCGCCTGACTCTCTCTAAGAATTCCCTCCCGCTCTACCCACCCATTTAGCCGTCTGACCATAATACTCGCTAGCAGCTTGTACCCTATGTCCAACAGCGCGACCCCCCTGTAGTTGCCTACCACGTCTACATCCCCTGCCTTGTGGATCGGGTAGATCCTTGCCAGGTCCCAGCCCTCCGGCAGCTCCCCACTCTCCCAAATTTGATTCATTATTCCCCGCAGTTCTTCCTCCCTTTTCGTCGGGATGCCCTTAAGAAATTCCGCCGCTATGCCGTCTTCTCCTGCTGCTTTTTTATTCTTCAACCCCCTTAAAGCCCTTCTAACCTCCAGCCTACTTAATTCCCCGTTCAGTTTCGAGTCCACTGCCGCGTCCTTTGTCTCGCTTTCGTCCTCCGCCGGGGCCTGCTCCCCCGTGTCTATCCTTTCCTCCTTGCCTCCCAGCAGCTTTGCGAAGTGCGCGGTCCACTGATCCTTGCTGATTCCCTCCCCCGCTTTCCTTCTTTTGATTCTAAATTTCCCTACCGCAGCCCACCACTCCTCCATGTTTACACTCTCCCTCACCTTCTTCCATCTCTCCTCGAACCATTCCCTCTTTTTTCTGTTGCTCAGCTCTTTCATCGCTTTCCTTTCCTGTCGTAAATGACACTTCGCCATGTCCGCCGCCGTTCCCTCCGGCCCTTCCCGTTCCTGGCTATCTAACAATTTTTTCAGTGCCCCCCATACTTTTGCTTTTTGTTCCCTACATTCTCTGTCATACCAGCCCCTTTCTCCCTCCTGGGTTCTTAAGTTTTTCTTCATTCCAGCCTTCTCCGCTGCTACCCAAATCGCATCTTTCAACCTCCTCCACCCCCCTTCTCCGTATGCCGAAGGCTATACTACATTTCAATCATTTATACATAAACTTTAGATTCAACCGATGTAAAAACATGTTCTACATACCTCCAGAAGTCGTATCCATGTTGCAGAATTGAAATTAAACCCGTCACTTTAAAGTTATGGGTTTTTGAAGTCAGCGTTATTTTCGTCTGTTCAGCGCGTGACACGTACACTCTTCACGAACGCTAACTGCCAACTGACGCTGCGGCGCAGGTATACACTTAAAGGGCTTTCCCTTCCACAATAGAATGCAGTTACTAGTCCTCTACCTGAATGACTACTCAACTGACCCTATTTCGAAAATTTATTTTTTGGGGTTTTGGCCAGGTTTTTGGGCTTTTCTCCTACTGTGCGTCGGTTGACGTCACGCGCGAGTGCTCCTCCGATTGCTTTTTCCCTCGAAGCCTTCGTTTCGGCTTTGCCGCACATGAACGTGCCCAGCGTCCATGTATTGGTGCAGTTGCCGAAGGCGCGGTCGGGGAACTTCGGCGCGCTCGGCTCTTTCCGAAGATGTCTGAGCGTCGCTCGCTCACGGACATGCGCTGCTATGATTTGGTGATAGGCGCGTAAGAGACTAGAGAGAGGAACTTTTGTGCACGATCCGGCTGCACTGGACGAGGCTCGTCTCGTAGGCCAGGCAAGATAGACCTAGAAGATGCCCGAATCTGGAAAATCTTTCAATCTGTCCAATTTTCACTTAAAATTCAGCAAAAAATGTTTAGAATTGACTCTTAATTACCGAGTGTGTGAAAGGTGTGGATCATGTTTTTTTTTTGACAATTTGACATATATAAATAGATTTTGTTTCTTTTCCCTTAAATATTTTACAAAATATACTACGCACAAAAATTTTCGGATGTTGAAAAAGTCCGTCAATTATAGGGTAATTTTCAAATAGCTGTAACTTGGTGAAAAATGGCCGTACAATAAGAAAAACAAAACAAATTGAAGCTACAAGTCTCTAGTTTTGGGATCTTGAGCTCAAACATTTTTCTCATCAACCAATTTTGAGTGGCCATTAAAAAATCAGTCAAAACATTTTTCAAAATTTTCGCTTATCTTTCACAGTGTGTACGGACTTCAATAATTTTTTTGAAATGATTTCTTTACAAAGGTTGACTAGCCGGTTTCTTCCCCTCTAATTTGAGCTCTGTGTGATTTTTTTCTCGATGAATTATCGATGATCAAACGAAAATTGCACTTTTTACTTTGATAACCGATTACTCGGAGACTAATGGTCGCAAAGGAACTAAAAAAGGTTTTTAGAAACTTTGAAGACTTCTTGACAAGGCGGTTTTATCATTTTTAACCTATTAATGCTCAGAGGACGCAATTTCGACTTCTGCGTTTGAATTGTCGCCTTGTGATGAATTCAATGAGAAAAAAATCGGAAACCACCGTTTCCGATGTTTCTGAGTGTGCTCTTCCGAATGGTGATGGTTAAAACTATGCCAGAAAAAATTAATCCATACGAAAATCGAAAATGCGCAAAAAAACGTCATTTTTCGATGACATATTTTTGTATTAAACGATTTTTTGTTCTCTTTTCATTCTTTTGAATGCCTAAAACCAATGAAAATCGTGATCTTGATGTTTGAACTATAAATATATGGGGTTAGTTTCATGTAAACAATTTTCAGTGAATCAAAATGGCCGCCAGAATGAAATTTTTTTTTCTGAAACGTGACGAATTTTTTCGCGAAAACTATAGACTTGAGAAACAATTTTCAAGAAACAAAAAAAATAAAAACAATTTTTCCTACGTTTTTGAAATATTTTGAAAAAATTGTTATGAAACATAAACTAAAAAATGTAAATTATGGATGTTTTTGCGGACAGGTTTATCATTAGTATTGCAAAGTTTCAAATGCACTAGGCTGCAAAATGCATAAATACGGCCATTCTAAACATTTGAAAAACGGAATTTCAAAATGGTAGACAAACTTTGAAATAACTCATAAGCGTTCAGAAAAATTAACACATACAATTCGTATAAGAAAAACAAGGAATCACCGTTATGTTATTGAATAAATAATTGTCGAAACAATTTGGTAATAACTTTTGAGTGATACTAATGTTGATTATTTTTGTTTATGCATGCCAATTGTTGCTGCACTCTCAAAGATTTTTATTACATCACGAAGTACAATCATTTTCATCTAAAAAAATTTTCATCCGAAAAGTCTCCTGCATGCATCCTTAAGCATTTCTAAACAAGTTAAATCCGATGGAAAAATGACCTGGTAAAAATATTTTATAAGTTATTAAAGGTATTCATTGATTGACAAGACCTTTTTTACTCGATGAACTTTTCATTTTATACATAACTTGTCGAAAGATCAAACAAATAAAATGTTTAATTTTTCGAGGCCGGATTTACATGCATTATTCGGTGGTATGACTCATATACATCTTGACATCGACGATTGAAAAAAATGAAACTACAAACAGTGTTTGAGTGTTGTCAGTTCAAAAGGATATTAAAAAGTGAATCTTTTGAGGTCTTATAAGGTAAGTGATTCTCTCAATTCTAAACCCATTTCCCTTATTGATTTAATCACAGAAGTTTTGAAAGCCAATTATTGTAACATGACATGACAGAAGTTTTTAAGGCCAAATTCAGGGTTTTTTTTCAACATTTAATGCGTACTCAATACCCAATTGTACGAAAAGTAATGAAAAGTTTTTTTTTCCTCTAAATAATCATTAAATGATGTCTGAGAAGGAGGAAACTTGCTCCTTTAATTTTTTTTTCTTCAAGTTTTGGTCAATCGGGCAAGACAGACCGATGAACGGATCAATTTGGAACTTTGCATGGCTCTTGCGGACATATTGAGGTGAATGATCATCCATAAACATTTGTGTTTATCGCAATATTTGCAAAGTAGCGGTGGATTAAATAAAAACCAAGAAAACATCATTGTTTGTACTTTTTTTAAACGGAAGGCAAAAAAAAATCACTATAATAATAATCAGAGCTTATAGAGTGTGTATTCACGTTTCCACAACTGCCGGTCGAATGCCCGCACAACCTGAGTTCCAAAAACAAATTGGAATTCTTGAGTTTCAAAAGAAAATTGAAGTGAATTGAATGGGCTCAATGACCTCGATATTGGTTAAATCCGAAAGAAATCTCCGAAACCCGTGCAGAACTTTAAAAACGGAAAAATTTGCAAAAATTTTTTTCTCGTGATATTTCTTCTGACTTCGCAATCAGTGATTCTCAACAAAAAAATATCATCAGAACTGAAAACTAGAAACTTCAAGCTTCAAAATCCTCTTTTTGTTCGACCATTTTTGATGAAGTTACAGCCTTTCGAAAAACACGAAAAAATGGTCAACTTTTCTTGC
>OZ023313.1:54777790-54816619 GCA_964007375.1 Ophion obscuratus
GCAACAAAAAATTTGGTCGTTTTCTCATGTGCAGTCGATGTTCAGCTTTCTACGGACATTTTTTTTCCCTCCACCCTTTTACAATTGAGAACCTTCGAAATTCACAAACGGAAAAGTGGACAAGGGCTGAGAGGAAAAAAAGTTGTAAGTAATTCTTCTTTCTCATTACGACTCCGATATTCTTACATTAATTCATTTGCGATTCACGTCGTACCTTTCTAAAAGTTCATGTGCGATGTATATCTACGAGTACACACGCAGAAAAAAAAACAAAATCTATTTCTCGAGATAATTGAAGGATTTCACCGGATGGCGCAGAATGTGTTGAAACTTCTTAAATTTCAGAGCACGGAGCGAACCAGAGGAAAAATAGTCCCGACATAAGTTCTCAAAATGCAGATGTACGAAAGTTCGGCATGTCCACGCGTGTGTATGCACTTCGGGAAACAATTTTTCTGCTCAGTTTTTTCTTCTCGTTCAAGCATCACATATGTAGAGCTTTCTGCGTACAACCGGGTGAACTCTGAGCCCCGGCTAAGCCGGAAGTCATGTCGCGAGAGAGCATTTTTTTGCGTAAATGTAGTATCACAGGCCATCGCGACGATGGTTAGACTTTTTTTCGATAATATAAAAAAACTGCATTTGCCATATGTAGGGCGGCCTTTCAAAGTGCCATATAATGCCTTATTTATTATGTGCAGCTGCGGCTATGAGAGGAGTCATTGTTTAAACAAAAAAACAAATTTTAATCCCATCGACATTTTGGTTTTATTCCGAAATATAACATCAAGATGTTCACATGTGCGAGTATGTATGCAGTTCATCCGGCCAATCACCCCCTGGACTTGACCAAAAACGAGCTCGAACAAGTTCCAAAGGTCTTGCTTTTACAATATTGGGGTCATTATATTGGTTCACTGTGGGATCGTTTGCCAGAACATCATCGCAACGACAGTGAAGTGATATCATATCTTCCATGCACGGAGCATTATAATACGCCACAAATGAAAGAAAACATTGGTGGCCCCCCACCTCAACGTCCAGACTGTGAAAAATGTCATGAGGTGGGAAACTTTCCAGGTGGGAGGAGGACCGCGTTCCACGAACGTGTATGACCCCGTTTTTCATTATTGGAAAAATGGGGTGATGTTTGAAAATTTAAGTGGTGGGGATACAAAACGATGGAGCTTATAATTTCATGGACCAAGCTCAGACTGCACTATTCCACCGCCACATCAACATCTTGAAAAATTACTTTGAAAATTTTTTGAAAAGAGAAAAGTATCGAAAATGGATTTCACGAGTATCAACAAAGTCAGCCTAATGGCGGCATTCCTTCCAAAGACAAAGCTGTCAGAACTCATCGTTCACTCGGAGCATCCAATCTCCGACATGAGGGCCGTACAAACCAAGTTGGGGAAACGCTACATCGCTAATATCGCGAATGCGTTCACTGTCTTCTTACCAGCGCGACTTATGAAGGCCTTCGACGAAGATTTGGAAACGTTCGAGCGTATGCGGCAAGAGGCACGCGATCGTCATCTCTTCATGAGGTACATGGGTGGAAAATACAAAAGCGTCGAGTTCTATCGACTCTGAGCACACCATGGTGGAAAAAACAAAATTCGTTGGAACACCATTGTCGAACGGCGGTTCGCATCATCGAGAGTATGCTATAACTGGCGCGCCATGGTTAACTCTAAATGCAGTTGCGGAAAATACAACAGCGTCAAGTCCCATCACCTCTGAGCATGATGGAAAAGACAAAATTCGTTGGGGCAGCATCGTTGAGTGCACAGCCGTCCGCATCACAGTCGTCTCGCCATCGCTTTCGACGTTTTTAGTGTTGAATATGTAAAAATGTATTTAAAAAAAAATATTATTGAAATGTATGAGAAAGAGAAATTCAAACTATTTTCGTCGTAGAATAAATGAAAAACACAAATGATATATATTTCCATCGAAATGTTTTTTTTATACATTTAAAAAAAAATCCCTCGCTCACCCACCGCTTCGTATACACTTAACCAGCTTTTCAGCGATTTTACATTCACATGGGCCCAGTTGTATTTCGTGTTGAAGGAATGGTGCGGGCATTTGGAGTTTGTGATTTTCGGCAACTTCTGCAGCGATGGACAGTCCAGAGTCTCCAAGTCGATGATCTTCGTTGCGGGATGCGTGAATCTTGATAGCCATGAGCATTTCTCGAAACCCTTCGGATAGATGGTTGGAGCTTTTTGCAAGATTTCTCGAATTGTCTGTTTAGCTGCCTCGTATGATATGCCACTGTGATCCCATCGTATTCCATGGAAATTGCATTCCAGCCACTTGTTTGTCATTTTGTACTTGGCCGGTAAAGAGTCCCATGCAAATGGTGCGTCGAAGGCGAGCGTCAGCGGTTCAGCATTCTTGTCGTGGAGTTTGACGATAGACATCTCCTTTAGGACAAATTTGTTGATGGGTCTCTTAAAGCCCTGCATATCGATGATAATCTCCATGTTGACTGACGTGGACGCGAATCATCGGCATGATTTTATACCAATTTTTTCACCCCACCACTAATTGGATTGTACTCGACAATATGATCCTGGAGGATCATGCAGTATGCTAAGGTTTGCGATGGAATATTGTTTTTCAATTCTAACTCAAGACGCACGTCCATAGGACCGGACTTGAGAGAATCGTTTTGCTTTTAGCAGTCAATGACAACAAGGGGGCTTTTTCTAAAAATTCCATCCTCCTCAGCCATGGTTCAGCCTCTTTGTTGTAATAGGTCGGCTGCAAGTTTGCATACATCTGGTAGAGTAGAGAATATTGATTTTGATCAATGTTCAAATTCAAATTTTCATTTGGATAACATTGCGAGTTGAGGTATAGTTTGACATTGCTCAGGTTATAATGATCAAAGTGGCTCGCATTGTGTTGTTTCTTATTTTTCCGTTCCGTCTGCAACGCGAGTATGACATATCGTGGCTTCTGCAGCTGATTCGAGGTTTTCACAGACCACACGTGCTTGAAGGTGGCAGGCAGCAATGGATATTCTTACAGTTCCCATGTATGAAAACTCGTGGAAATTAGTGCGTCTTTGGCGAGAAACTTTAACAGTTAAATGTTTCGCTGATCTGAGACTGTGACATATGGTACGAGCCATTCTATTTTATCCAATGCGAATTTGTAGTCTTCGGGCGCTGTTTGTACAATGGCATTGTCATCCGTCTTTGATCTTGTGAGAATCAACTCGTGCTTGCCATTTACGACAATTTTCCGATAATCTTCAGCAAATCCGAGGAGCATGCTGAGCGGTATGCACACATCAAAGTTTCCTGATGCATCTACAATCTGCTTGGTCTCTTCGACATCGAGCCATCCAGTGATCTTGAGCATAGAACTTTTGGCCGGTGAGAGAGATGAATATCCCTTAATTACACTCGTAATACCGACATTCTTATTACGATCAATTTCTATGGCATTCAATTCATATCGCACTTCCTCAAACAAATGACAAATGGCATTGTTGACGAGACTTGTAGCAGTGGTTGGCGCCCCATCACGCTTGGATAATTTGCTACATATGTGTAGGGAACTCTTGCTTGGCAGGATAGAGAGGTCTTGATGTCGGATGGCAATACGGATTTCATCGCTGTTATTGAAGGTTGAAGATGCATATGGCTGATGAGCGTGAATCTCACAATGGATGCTGGATTCATCAAAGACCACGGGCGTTTGAATGTTTACAATTTCTTCTTCCATTTCACGCAACAGATGCACAAAGCACATACTAAATAATTTTTTACACGCTTTCGCCACGCACTTCGAGACACAAATTCTTCAAGAGTAGCATGTTTTGAGGTGTTAGCACTTTGGGAACTGACCGACGACTGATTGTTTTTATCCATGACCGTTTATTGTTATTGGAAGATCTATTGACAACTATACCCATCACGACTTTATATGCAGGCGTATGGTGATTACTTCACCGCGGAAATTCACCAAATCACCGTCCTGGTCCACTATGCGAAGCTGTATGGTATCAATCGTTCAGCTCGTGATTGGCAGATAAATAAGGTGTGAAGGAACTTCAATGATCTTATAGCCCGGTGGCACAAATGGAAAAATTCGTGAATTGTGTGTACTTTTTGTCCGTTAATATAAGCTCCAGCGGTAATATTGCACTCAACGCGTAGGGCGTTCACTTTGAGAATGGCCACAGGAAGGTCAGATTCGTGTCTTTTATTGGCTTCCAATTTGCGTGCGGTGAAGCCTAGAAGATGGCCAATAGAATCTTTCGGCTCAAAATTGACATCATGATCACACGCGATCTCACTGCCTAGCGTATTATTATTCGGTTTAATGCTGATTTTGATGTTTTTACACGTGAGCTCTGCTTGTACAAACGCCTCAATATCCTTTATTTCATAGCTACCCGTAGTTATCGTCAACACCTCATCTCGGTCTCCTTAACAATTCAACGAGACCGAGTGTATAACTTTTGTGTGGCGAGAGTTCGATGGGAGGAAAGTACTGCGCCTTGAGTATGGACGATGAGCCAGATATGGTCAAGGTTAAGCTATCATCCATGGTGCTGGTAAATTGGCTACTGAATTCTCCGCGTCATTTCCTACCTATATATATATATATTGTATATTTGTCTTTGTGCTGCAATTGTCGAGAAAGAAAATTTAGGCACCAATGTCCACATTCAGTCGTATCATATTCCTGATATCCCTTATAATTATGATTAACGCTACCAACACGAAAATATCTCATGAGTTCGGATGGTGGTGGAAGATTGCCGAAACTATCAAAGTACACGACTTTCCATCCAGTCTTTTTGTGAGCGACCCACTGTGTTCCAGGACCGACATTTTCATCCAAATTTACAATTGCTGCTTCACATTTCAGGAGTCCGCTTGCTGGTAATGTATCGTGCATGTAAACTCCACGGAAATATGAAATCTTGAGGATTTTCGCATATTTAAGTAGGTCGATGTCGGTGAGGGGTCAGTGAGGTAGCGTTACATCTAGTTTTTTGGCTTGATATGAAGACCCAATCCCTGCTTTTATGGTTTTAGATGTAAGCCCTTGCCCAATGCAATTGCTTCAATTATTCGATTATGGCGCTTACTTTCATCCAATTCACCTTTAGCCGCTTGAGCAGCATTTACAGCTTTAGCTATACTAGCCGCACCACCTGACAAAGCACCAGCAGTTCTAAGACCCGTAAAAATGGGCACGAGGAACGGTAATAAACCACCAATTTTATGAGGTACAGGTAGAACCCGAGGTGTGCACACTTTGCCACCATGTGTCTTTACAGCTGCACGAGCACCCTTTAGAGCTGATTTAATAATCTTTTGTGGATCATTACTTTCAATCATTGGCTTCTTTGCGGCGCGAATTATTTTTTTCAAACAAACGGCACCCTTACGGGCCTTCATCCCCATACCGAATTTTCTCTTTGTCCTCATAATATTTGCCACACCCCAAGCACTCGCTTTCTCACCGATGCTAGTGTCTTTAGCAGAAACACAGGCTTGGCAACGCATGTTCAGACAACAGTTTATCCGCCAAATGTCTCGCCTTAAGATTATCCGGATTTTTCGAATATGCAATATCGTGTTGTTTGCATGCCGTATCTAATGGATTAATACCCGGATCACCACGAGCAAGCCGCTCGGTCAACTTTGTGCCTGGTCCGCAATACTCATACCCGGGCAGATATAGTTCAACGGGGCATTTGTTGATTAGGCGGTTGACGAAGCCTTTACCATTCTTGCCATGCACAATCATGTCTGAAGATAGTACGCGACTGATGGATAATCCCTATAAGAATGCTATTTATGTGATTTCGCCGTTAGTCGTGTGTGAGATGACGCCCAACAAGCAAACTATCGGAGGCGGACTTCCCGTGATAAATTTCGATGAATTAGTCATAGATGCTGGAGCGAAAACGTCATGGAAATGTATTGCCGGACAGCATACGTGCACTGTTTTTGGGTTCATCGAATTTAGGGAAAACCAACCCTCTGCTCACTCTTATCATCCATCCCAATGGTTTGAGATTTGAGAACATTTACTTGTATTCCAAATCGCTGAAGCAGCCAAAGTATAAGTTGCTCGAACGGTTGCTCGAACCTGTGAGTGCAGTTGCGTATCATCCGTCCAACGCGCATGAACAAGTGATAGCACCAAGTGAGGCACAATCCAACTCTGTTTCATCTTTGGGGCGATTCATAAAACACGTGACGCAAATTTTATGAATATTCGACCCCATCCCACCCCCCTCTGTGACATTTCGTGACGGGTGCCGGAAGTCCCTCCCCTGCCGCTCCTTAAAATTACGTGACATGGAGCCCGCCCCCTTCTGTTTTTGTTTTTTTTTCAACAAAAAGAAGCGAGTAAAATACTACAACCATTTTAATGAGCTATTTCAGAACGAACAATTTATATTGTTTACTTTAGGTAAATATATATGTACTATATAAAAACGTACATTTTATACGTGGGGTCGTTCATTAAGGCCTTAGGCCATTCCAGAGGCTGAAAAAATAGGCTTTAGCAAAAAATAGGATATTTATCATATGTATGATAAACACCCTTCTTTGTAATCTCGATTTATTTTGTAGTTTTTCTGGAAAAAAATCCCCAGAAAGCCTAATTTTTCGGCCCTTAGAGCAGGCTAACCCCTTAATCACGTAAGGCTCAAATAGGGGGGGGGGGGGTTGGATAACATCACGATTGCTCACGCTAGGGGTGGGGATAGGGTGTTGTGTTATTGTTGTTGCATGTTATTGCGCGGACAATGCTATTTAAATATACTGACAATATCTTCGGTACAGTCGTGTTGTTTATTGAAATCAGAAAAATTAAAAGAAGGCTAGTTTTTTGACAGGTGATTTTATAGGTTCCGGGGGTGCGAAATCAAAGTTTGCTTAAAAATTGGGGCGTAGGGTTTTTTTGGCGATGAAGGGGGATGGGGGTGGATTGATGTCAAACTAAAATCCTAGGAGCTCGGTGCCGTGAGACAAAAAAATGTTCATACAGTCAAAGCTTTTCCGGCAAAAGATTAAAATATGTTTATTTTCGGTAACGGATGAAAATATGGCAAAATTCGAGGGTTATTTGTATGAACGAAAATGTAGAGAATATCAATCCCTACATTTCGTACATTCAAACGACACCGGTAAAATTCACCGTTTATGAGTAATCACGAAAACAAAACTTTCAGAGTATTTCGTCATTCGTTATAGGGGGAAGTATTTTTCAAGTAAAGAGATGTTATTTTCAAAATACTGACTTTTGGTACGTTCCCCCACTTTTAGAAATCGAAAATAAAGAGATACGAGTTTGGCGCTGTGGACAAAAATGTAGCGGAAGGTTCAGGCTACCAATCGTTCCACGGCGGTGAATTCATACGGCCAATAATTCTCCCAGAATTCCATTTTGAATTTTCAACCCCCGAGAGGCGTTGGAAAACGCAAAATTCAAGGGTGGTCCATAGAAACGAAAACATAAAGAAGATTATTTTCTACATTTCATACGTTTCAACCATACTCGAAAAATTCAATCGTTTTTTAGTTATACAATGAACGAATTTTTTAAAACAGTTCAACAATTTGTTTAGGGGTGAAGATATTATCGGAGAGGGATGATCAAATACTCGATCGACGCGTCGTTTCAAGGGCTACAAGATTTCCATTTAAACAAAAATTGTACGAATTTTTCCCAAAGAGTTATTGAATTCAATCTGATCTTTCAAAATTTCAGCCCACTTTTTCACCCCCAAAATGGGCTTCTCTGACTTTGACGCTGTGGACAAAAATAAATCCCGGATTTTTATGAACATTTTGTCTCACGGTGCCGACCTCGTAGGAGTTGTAGTTTGGCATTGATCAACTCTCATCCCCTAAAAAAGTCTACACCCCGATTTTCGGGCAAACTTGGATTTAGCACCCGCGGCACCTACAGAATAATCTGTTAAAAAACTGGCCTTCTTCTAATTTTTTCCGATTACAGGGTTTTTCGACGACAGCGTGACTGTACTATTATTTCGTTTTTCATAATACGATACCGCACTCTCTGACACTTCTGTCTGACATTTCTTATTAAAGAAATACACGCGTTGTTAGGGGAAGCGGGGGTGTATCCAAGAACCTCACCACATATCTCCATGGGCGAATGGGGCTCTAACGTGGCCCAAAAAACCTCATCTGATTAATGGACGACCCTCGTAGTAAGAAATATATTCTTTATGTTATGTAACATCAATAATAAATAATTTGATAACCTTTTATCACGATGCACCTGGAATACAATGTATTTCCGAGAATGCTTCAGGTGAGTCTCAATTGATATCAGAGAAGTTGCGACTTCCTCGCAGTCGGACCTTTGGGTGGGGAGTACAGAAAATTTTCATCGTCTCAGTATCATCCTTTTCCAGATTTAATGTACTTATAGCGTCTCGTGACTTTTGCTCGACCCGCCTCTCGCCCCCTGTGACAAAGTGTGACGATTTGCCTAACCCCCCCGCCCCCTCACTGCTTCACGTGTTGTATGAAAGGCTTCTTCGATGATATAGCGTGTAAAAAAAGGATAATGTTAGTTTTCCCTTCTTTCCCATGGGAAGACACGAGATTGTTGACCGTTTCTCATCTTTGTCAGACGTACACCCGTATCCCCAAACATCTCGTGAGAGATAATGCAAATTTCGTGGTGCTTTTCAAGCAGAACGATATGAACCTCAAACACGTCTACAACGATCATGTTAATACAGCTATGACTTACACGTGCTTTAAAAACATGTGCATGAAATGCTTGAATTCCGACAAGCATGCATTTATCACGATTGACAAGGATAGTGGTATTAATGAGGGTCGATATAGAAAAGGTTTTGATTATTTTCTGAACATTGATAAATGATTCATCGCTGGTGGTTGAAGAGACGGTATTGTGCATACCTTCGATGCCAGACGAAAGCATCGAATGATGAAAATGGGAAAAGATAGCGATGAGCAGAGAATGAAAGATGACCTTAAGCCTATAGTGAGATCACTGGAGAAATTGGTGTCGTATAAAAACGGCGAGGTAGCGAAGGAGGAAATTAAGAATGAAAAAGTGAGTGACAATGCTGAAGAAGGAGATGCGATAAATAGTGTGAAAAATTAATTGAAGTATGAGACACAAGATTCCTTCAAGAGTGAAACACAAGAATCTTTCAAATTGATATATGAGGATGATGATGACTTGCAGAATGTTGATGAATTAATCAGTGAATATCTCCTATTATTACGAACAAACAGAAAGGCAGGCTTGGATGTATTATATTGTGTATGGAATCTCGCAAAAAACAAATTAACGATTGGCAATTTTCCGATAATTTTCGAGTTTCAACATATTCGTGTGGGTGATGTGAATTATCCGAAAACTATTGGATTAACGGAGCTGTTGTTTAAAAAAGTGTCCAATATCGAAACTCTCACACCGGACGATTTAAAAAACTATGAAAAGATTGTCATTTCGAAAAATGCGCACAAAAAATTGTACAAGCCAAATGAGGCTATACGACGTAATATCTGCCATAAATTCAACACTTATATCGCAAATATAGTCGGTCATCATGTGGGGAAGGGTATGTGAAAGTATAAGCTAGCGAGAGAAAACACCCAATTGGACTATATTTATTGGGATAATCCAAATGAGCTAGTAGATCGTCTTCGCTTACGTTCGGCATCGCAAGCAGCCGGAAATTCTGCGCATTCGAATGAAATCATATCGATTATCGAGGAATTGCGCGAAACTGAAATTATTTATTAACTCAGCATCGGAGAATTCACGCATTCTCAACATGAGTGTCGATGTGTTTGGACGCCAATTAAATAAGAGTGTGCTCCTCAATAAGCAAGGTCCTCCGGGCCGACCTGGGATTGGGTTTAGAACGACTGCAGATGGCAATTATGACTTGGGGCAGAAAAGATTGTGTAACGACGCTAATCCGGAAGGACAAGACGACGCCATCACTCTAAGTGCTTTACATAACAAATCTCGAAATATCATTAAGAACATACGCAAAGAAATGAATGAGAGTAATCAGTTATTGGTTAATGGACTTGAAGCTACGATGAGAGACATTGCAAAAACACTCGAGGCCGATGTCAAAACTCTACAAGATTTGGTGATTCGTAATTCACGCACCATTGCTGCACTGGATGCGCAACTGAGTGGACTAGAAAATGAACGAGAAAAAGAGCGCTGTCGTGCTGGAGCGACATAGGCCTGCTCGACGAAAGTATCCCTGTCGACATGTGGACATCCGTGGTTTGGACGAAACCTGGCAAGCTGATCTGGTCGATAAGTCATCATGCGGGCGTGGAAACTCCAAACATAAATTTCTCCTCATCGATAGGGGAGGACGGACACCGCAGAGCTTGCATGTCTATCATGGAAAAGAATTTTATAATTCCACTTTCAAGTCTCTAATGGAAAAGCACGATATTAACACGTATTCAACGTATAGTAATGTAAAAGCATCCATTTGCGAACGTTTTAATCGTACACTGAAAAATAAAATGTGGAAGCAATTTAGCCTTCGTGGTAATTTTAAGTGGACCGATATTCTTGATAATTTAATTGTCGAGTATAATGACTCTGTACACCGTACAATTAGAATGAAGACAAGGAATGTCAATTTCGGTAACGAGAAGAAAATATTGCGACAAGTTTTTAACAAGACTCAACCTCCAATGAAGAAGCCACCAAAATTCAAAATTGGCGATAACGTGAGAATCAGCAAATTTAAGAGTGTATTTGAAAAAGGTTACACACCAAACTGGACAACGGGAATATTTACAATATATAGCGTGAAAAACTCAAGCCCTGTCATGTATAGCCTGAAAGACCATACGGATAAACCTATTGCAGGTGGTTTCTACGAGCAAGAGCTTCTAAAATTTAAATATCCCGATATCTATCTCGTGGAAAAAGTACTGAAGAAACGTGGCAATCGAATGTTTGTAAAATGGGTGGGTTTCGACAATACCCACAATAGTTGGATAAATATATCTGATTTGTAGTGAACAATAGAAAATCTTTTTTTTTTATTTATGACTCCTTCCTCTCTGCCGAAAGCCCCAACAAGTGGCGGTCAAGTGCCGTCTCCATCTCCGCACGTGCTGCAAAGGATGAAGAGTCCGTCTTCCCGACACCGCATCATGTGTCCCTTGGGTAGCTCTTTTTTTTGCTCCTCGCATTTGAATCTTTTTTTCCCCTGGAAAAATGAGTTACGACGATATGGAGGAAAATAGTTTGAATGAATATATGGATTACAAAGGGTAATGTTTTTTTCTTCTTTATTTTCTACCGGTTGAAAAATATACAAAAAAGATTGCGATGTTATAGAATATATCGGTGTTAAAATGGTATTCTGTAATGCCCCCATGGTAATGGGTTTGTGCTATTGGGTATGATATATCGCTTATCATCGTGTGGGCTAAGAGCAATTTTTCTTTCGCGAATAGTATATACATCGTGCAGTGTGGATCTTAAACACGTTTGGCTCCGCCACACTTCAAACTCCTCATTTAAACACTGCATATTATCATCAAAAGTTATTGTTCTTGCGACAAGGCCACTCTTTACACTTTTAACTTTGTTGGTATCCTTTTTACCATCTACTCTTAACGCATACATTTTTGACCGAAGTCTGACAAATTCCATCATTATAGCACCGTTGTTTTTATCCTTCATAAGACCTGGTACTTTCTTATTTACTAATGGAATATTGAAAACATTATCGATGGGATAATCACTCGTGTCGAACCGGACAATAGTTCGCTTCATACCTTCGTGTACATCTTCGCACTTAATGTGATAGTCAAGGCTATCGGTATCAGTGTACATTATCTTATATTTTTCACCATATAACGAAGCCATATGATCATAGTGGAACTCGGACAAACACGTTTTCGATATATTGAATATGCACATACCGACATATATTGGTTTATAGAATTTCACTTCAAGTTTACGCAATTCACCGGCAATCATGTTTTCGGAAAAGATACTCCTACTGTGAAAGTTGGGCTTCACAATCATCGCCTCGGCATCATATCTCCCCTCCCATTTTGTCAACAGTTTCACGTCAACGTGATTTCGAAGGTTTTCCATTGTTATACGAAATATCGCATTAATCATCAGCTCATATAATTTTTTTTTCAAAATCATTTTGCGCCATGCGTGTTTAGCTCGATGTAAGACCGTAACCATGGAAATTGTTAGAATTGCAATATTCCATGGATTTTTGTTATACGGAGCCCATGGCGGAGACACTGTTGAACATTCCGGTAATGTACAATATAGCGCTCTTAATTGTACAAAGTTGCGAGCAACTTGTCCTGCAGCTTTCCGGGTGGTTTTCCACGCGTTGGACGGAAGATCGCTATGTGCATCGTGTAATTTTATGGATAATCTAAGTCTATCTCGAGAATGTAGCCCGTAGGTGAATCGTTTAAGATTGATGATACATAAAAATTTGACAGGTCGTTGACCCATTTGAATTTTGCATAAGGCAAAAATTGGCACATTGCCCAGCCGTACAAATTGTTTGCAACGAAATACATTAGATACGATGAAGCTTTAGATGGATCGTGTCACTCTATATACTACTGCGTCCAAAAAATAAGGTGACATTGTTTTTATTTCGAAAATTCTTTATTTATTTTTCCAAATCAATTTCATCCCCTTCAAAGTAATCCCCTCCCGATGCAATGCACTTATGCCAACAGATTTTCCAATCTTCGAAACACTGATTGTAGTCACTTTCCGGGATGGCCTTCAGTTCCGTCTTCGCTGCGGCTTGAATCTCCTCTATCGTATCAAAACGGTGTCTCCGGAGCGATCTTTTGAGCTTGCTGAACAGCCAGAAGTCGCACGGCGCCAGATCAGGTGAATACGGTGGTTGCGGAACGATATGGGTTGAGTTTTTGGCGAAACGTATCCGCAGCAGAACATTTATTCCGCAAACAAAATTTAATGCAAATTCTTTGCTTAACAAATTTCGACATCGCAAAAAACGAAAAACTCACTTTTAGCAGCTCACAAAACGACGCGTATCTCAAACACTAATGAATATTTTGACATGTAAATTTGACATAAATGCCACTGACAGTACTACCAACCTAAAAAAAAAAAAATTCTCCAAATCCTTCGACGCGCGCAGTTTAAATTCAAATGTCACCTTATTTTTTGGACACAGTAGTATTTGTTATTCGCGTTAGCATATCTGTTCGAACATTGACTTACAAGGAACATCCCTCAGGTGTCCGCCTCCGATTTTGTTGAAACTCATATATGTGATAGAGCATCGGAAACTTTGAGACACGTATTTTTTTATCGGCAGAAAAACGGATTTAATGGGGGAAACCGCCCCTCAAAGAAAGGCGTGTCGAGGGGTGATTTTGCAGTTTCGCCCAGAAGCAATCCACCAATCTGAATAAAACAAAAACGAAAAATCTTTTAATGAAAAGCGACGAAAAATCCACTATGAAAATGTTAAGAGAAGATTAAATTAGGCGGTAAACCAGCCCCCAATTTGCCTTTTTTTCACCCCACACTTAAGAGGGTTGTATGCAAGATAATAAAACAGGTATCATTTTGAAGGGGAATTAAAATTAAAGTTGACAGGTTTTTGCGTTTTGACGGCATAGCAAATTTAAGAGGGTAAACCACCCCTAACATAAATTTTTTTATCATGGTCCTTTTTTCTGTGTTTAAAGTAGATCCGCTGATTTTAAATATTTCTATAAGCTACAATTTTATGTTTTATCATATTTCAAAATTATTACATTCGTCTTAAGGGGTAACTACCCCTCTGATGAGAAATATCATTGAAGTATCCGCTTTCGATTTCGTTGAAACGCATATATGTGGTAAAGCATTGCAAACTATTAAACATGTTTTTTTTTGTATCGGCAGAAAAATGGTGTTAGGGGATGAAACCACCCCTCAAAGTTTCTCCCACAAACAGTCCACCGATCTGAATGAAACACAATCGAACATTCCTCTAATATTGAGCAATGAAAAATTCACTACAAGAGTGTTGATTAGAAATATAATTAATGGGTAAACCACCCCTCCATTTGCCGTTTTTCACCCCACGCTTAAGATGGTTGTATGAAAATTAATAAAACAGGTATCATTTTGAAGGGGAATCAAAATTCAAGTTGACGCGTTTTTGCGTTTCAGCGGGACAGCAAATTTAAGGGCGTAAACTACCCCTTACATAAATTTGTTCATCACCGTCGCGTTTTCTGTGTTTAACATCTATCCGCGGATTCAAAATATTCTCCCGCGTTTTTAAATTTTTACGTTTTTGAATTTTTACATTTTAAGGGTAAACTACCCCCTATAATTGCTTTTCGTACGTAGTTTCGCGAAAGGTTTCACGAATTTCGTTAAAACTGTTTTCATTTCATCGGTAATATCAATTTTATGTTTGTGTGTGCAGCCATATTCGTTTTGAGTTTTAGGAGCGGTACTTTGGGAGTGGGGACCTGGGGCTACCCCTTACTCATAAGACTTATATTTTCGTGTCGAAACCCTTCCGATTTTAATATGCACGTCTATTAAGCATCTCCATAGGAATAAACATACACTTCTACTATATCATTAATTATAGTAATTTCCAGAATAAATTATGATGCTCACTTCGTATATTTCGGAACGATGATGCGCCTGGATCAAGCCATAATATAGCCAGCGACGTAGTTTTGTGGAGGAATGTATATTTTTATTGTTTTACCATTCATTTAATTAAATATATTAATGAAACTGAGGGTTTTACAGTAGGTTAACGAACATGTTTTTAATATATTTTGACATATTTCATTTGGGAATCATATCAGCTGATTTAATTAATAGTACTTGTGAAAAGTATCGCAGTCATATGCCGTTAAATCATTGTCTCGTGACATATACTTTGTTTTTCATATGATAACTATCAACAATCATGGCTCATAATTCCTGCAATAATGATAGTCGTCAAAAAATGCTTCAAATACAACGACTTTTTGCACCATGCACATCTGATAATGGCCAAATTATTGCAACCGGGTATTTCACAATGTGTGTTCGATTCACCAAAACCAAAGGTAACAGGATTTTCAAAATCTTCTGGTTTTTTAGATATATAATTACTTTTATACCATGAATATTTAAAAAGATTAGAACACCGCGGTGATGAGAGTTGATTGTGTGTAAGTGATTGCAGTTTAATTATATTATTCCTTAAGTGCAAATTCATATCAGACTTTAAAAATATTACACTGTCTGAAAAATGTCGGACGAAATTTTTCCACACTCTGAATCCAAATACATCAAGCGGCTGAATTTTCCAGTTGTACCTTTTGGAATAATCATTGGGGTTATCTTCTTATCACGAGGTGTCGCTTCATGAACAACCTGAGGGCAGTGTCCACTCCAGGAGTCTATCAATAATACGCTATGTCTCCCGACGTTAGGAATGAACACCTTTTCCAACCAGGTTGTGAAATGCTCTGTTAATACAAAACACATTCAATATTTTAAAAAAATACTAATGTTGACATCAATAACATTTCATATTTAAAAAAAAATCATTCATTATAATATGTGAGCATACGTACCAGAAGTAAGTTCTCCAGATTTCGATGCTAATGCAAAGACGTTTTCTGACTGAAATAGCGCTTTCTCTACTCGTGGTCCGATTTCACCCTTCGTCTCCTTTGAAACAATGAAAAGTGGGGAAAGTAATTTCCCCTCAGCGCTTATAGTAGGCTGAATCGTAGAGCTGTGAGTTATTGAAGAAACGGACTGTACAACGCATTCAACTTTCTTGCTTCCTTCCGTTGCAAGACTTCGCGCCGAACGAATTTCCACATGGAAACCGCTTTGATCCGAATTATACACATTTTCCGTTCCATACTTCTTTATCAGTGGTGCAACATCGGTGACAAATTTTTCTGCATTTTTCCTTAGAAGTTCTTCTTCTCCCGTAGTTTTGCGCGTTGCAAATTTATTGATTTTTTTTATACAATGCGATGCTGTTTTTTAAAATTCCATAGCCAATTATGAGATGCCTTAAATCGCACACCAATGAAACCTATCTCCTTTTGGGCTTGTAGCGCCCACTCCTGAAGATCAATATCATGTATAGTGACACCAGCATCTAGAGCAGTTTTCATATTCTTCAATTCATAATCAGAAATTTGCGCTAGCTTTTCTTTATAAGTACCGCCTTTATTCAGCTGACGTGCCCAGCGCCGCAATTGTCCTTCAGACTTGACAGATTTGTATTTCTGTTGGACGGTTTTGAGGCTATAGTTTTTTGTCTTACCAGACCTCCAGTATTGAACTGCTTTATTTTTTTAATCGTAGTTCACCTCATCATCACTGGAACAGGCGTCAGAATCACTATCACCAGTATCCTTTTGCCATACGGTATCTTCTACAGCATTGGCATCGTACTGTTTAAATGGTTCTTGAAAAGCGAGTGTTTCTACCTCTATTATTTCAACTCCATTATAGTCTTGCATGGAACTGATCAAAATTTGTTCAAAACTGTCAGCAAGTTCAATTTCCGCGTTGTTAACCGGCGTTTGTGAAATATCCATAGCTTCAAATGTAGCTAGTAGAAGTTTGATAAGGTTTATTGGGTTGACTTTCATGGCTGATGAAATTTGTATTTTCTAACACACAGTATACTGTTTGTGGCAAACTTTAACGTGAAATGGAAGCAAGAGGCTAATCACACATTACCCGAAAAAGTAAACACATTATCGGGTAATGTATGATTAACGTCTTGTAGTTCAAGATGACAATAGCTTGCAGTTTAATATTTGCGCAATGTAAAAATTCTGCGTAAAATACAAATTTTGCGCAAATATCGTTATCGCGTCATGACGCGATAAGAATATTCGCGCTGGAAGAATTCATTATTGCAGTTATTCGAGAATAGTTGATACGTAGCCAAATAAACATTGGTCTGTTCGTTGATTGTATAACTTCATACACAGAGATAAAAGATTTCCGAACGGGAGCATTCTGGATAATTACGCATTTAAGAATCGAAGCGTAAACATTTATCTGCATATGACTTTTTTTACGCGGAACAAAAAAAAGCGAACAAACCAAACATATTTATATATACCATTTGAATTTTATTAATCGTATCGTTAATATATTTTTGTTACTCCATTGCATGTATGCATGGGAGATGCTTTTATCAAAACTTTTGAATTAGAGGAAGAAACATTTCGGTACGAAAATATAATTATGACAATATAAAAATATGAGTCTTATGAGTAAGGGGTAGCCCCAGGTCCCCACTCCCAAAGTACCACTCCTAAAACTCAAAACGAATATGCCTGCACACACAAACATACAATTTATATTACCGATGAAATGAAAACAGTTTCCACGAAATTCGTGAAACCTTTCGCGAAACTTTAAACGAAAAGAAATTAGAGGGGGTAGTTTACCCTTAAAATGTAAAAATTTAAAAACGTAATAATTTTAAAACGCCGGAGAATATTTTGAATTCGCGGATACATGTTCAACACAGAAAACACGTCGGTGATGAACAAATTTATGTAAGGGTTGATTCCCCTTCAAAGTGATACTTGTTTTATCAATTTTCATACAACCCTCTTAAGCGTGGGGTGAAAAACGGCAAATGGAGGGATGGTATACCCCTTAATTATATTTCTAATCAACACTCTTGTAGTGGATTTTTCATCGCTTAATATTAGAGGAAATTTCGATTTTGTTTTATTCAGATCGATGGACTGCTTGTGGGAGAAATTTTGAGGGGTGGTTTCATCCCCTAACACCATTTTTATGCCGATACAAAAAAAAATATGTTTAATAGTTAGCAATGGTTTACCCCATATATGAGTTTCAACGAAATCAAAAGCGGATACTTCAATAATATTTCTCATCAGATGAGTAGTTACCCCTTAAGACCAATGTAATAATTTTGAAATATGATAAAACATAAAATTGTAGCTTATAGAAATATTTAAAATCAGCGGATCTTTTCAAATATAGATCGTTTCAAATATAGATCGCTATATTCGCCTAACGTTTGAATAGAGAAGTCCTTCCAGACATTTTCTGCGTGTGTATAGTCGCATTCGCGTACAGTGCCACCACTCAATGAACTGTAAAATGTCATCCACATATTCATATAGGAAAACATCTTTGCGTGTCAATAAATCGAATTGATTTATCGACAATGAAATTTATCGAGAGAAGTATTGAGAAATCTCTACGTATCAATAAATCGCAATTTGATGTCATTTCGCGTATCATTCGTGAGTTTCACATTTTCCGTAAATGAAATATACTTTTCGTTTGTTATGGGAAGTACTTCGACACTCCCTTTGAAAGCTGTTGCCACTTCCTTAATAATGAAACGCGCATAATATCCAGATCAATTGTGAAATACGATGGGGATGAAATAGGATTGCTGAAAGTTCAAATTGCAGTTATGTACCAGTGCGTAGCGCGGCGGAATTCGGCCCATTCCATGCGTGTCAAATATATCATGGGGACATTAGTACATAAAATGGTTTTCACGCGAATAGCTCAACTTTTCAGTTCTTGAACGAACCAGGAAATGCAATTATCATTGCAAACCGACTGATATGTGGATAGGGAATTGTCATATAAACAATGCACGTAATCAGGGTTGCGAAATTTGTAATGAAAATGTAATGCATTATTCATTACTTTTGTAATGGGCAATGAAAACATATTTCATTACCCATTACATTACATTGAGTAATGTAAAAAAATTCCATTACCCATTACATTGGATTTTGTAATGTAAAAAATTTCCATTACCCATTACTTTACATTTTGTAATGTAAAAAATTTTCATTGCCCATTACAATGTAATGAGTAATGGCCATTTTTTTACATTACAAAATCGAATGTAATGAGTAATGGAAATTTTTTACATTACAAGATGTAATGCAATGAGTAATGGAATTTTTTTACATTACAAAATATAATGTAACGAGTAATGGAATTTTTTTTACATTTCAAAACATAAATTAATGAGTAATGAAATTTTGACATTACTTTGTCGCGTAGAGAGGGAGGGAGGGATGGCGGAAGGGTGGGGGGGAGTGAGGGGGAGAGAGAGATTGATTGATTGATTGATTGATAGAATTTATTATGCCCCAGTAAACTTTCGGGCAAATTAAGGAGCGATATAATTAAGTGCAGTAAAAATGTTATGAACAAAACTGATAGAAGAAGATGATATGAAAATATACAAAATTAGACAAAATAAAATTGAAAATTAAAAATAAAGAACCTCGATAAAACTAAATAATACTAGAGTGACGCAAAATAATACATAATAATAATAATAATAATAATAATAAAATATAATAATCATAATAATAATAATAATAATAATAATAATAATAATAATAATAATAATAATAATAATAATAATAAGGGCGGCGTAGGGAAGCTGGCGTGCCCATCGCCCGGGGGAGCGCAACTCCCCCGCAATAGCCACCGACGTGCCAGGCCAACCACCTGGCACGCCGAAAACTAGGTTCGAACACCACCTAGTCAAGCCCCCCACAACCGGTCCCTCTCGGATGGGGACCAAGGATCAGTTGGGAGGGGCACCCGGATAGGATCCACGGTAACGACCACGGCTCGAAATCGGCGCCTCGAGTGGACGGAGGAACTCAAGGAAGACCTCATCCGCTGCTGGAGGGATAGCGTACCGTCGCGGCGGGGCTACATGGCGAGGTTGCAGGCCCTGTGGAGCCAAGAGCACCCAGAGCTTGCACACCTCTCGCAACAACATCTGCGAGACCAGGCTGCCCGCTTGCGACGACAAGGCTACGATCTCTTGTTACTACCACCAGAGCTGTCCGGCAGACGCTCTTCCGCGCGTTCCGCACGGAGCTCTGCCGGACGGCCACAAGATCGAACCCCCCGGCAGTCGGAACCCCCCCGTTGGCGCGTCGATTTGACAGAGGACTGGGGAACAAGGAGGGAGAGAATCACTGGGAAATTTTCTCTTCAGCCTGGTTGCCTAGAAGCGGCAAATGAATCCCTCGCGGCAGCAATCCCCGAGACCGCTGATCTCCTCAGCTTGAACTGGGCTGTGTATCGCGCTGCTGTTGAGTCGAAGCCTCAGACACGCAATCATAAGGCGGCGTTTATGGCTAAGACTCGGCGGCGCGTTGCACAGCTGCAGAATAAGATCAATGAAGCACGGAGGCAGGCATCCCGTGTTCAGTGTGTGTTAGACTTCATTACGGCGGGGAGGGCGTTTACCCCTAAAATCCGAAAAATCAGCTCGGAACTGAAATGCCGTCACCACACATTGAACAAAGCTATCCTTCTTATTGTGAAGGACCGCTACGTGGAGAAGGTGCGGAACCTGGGGGTTGCGAAGCAATCCCTAGAGAGGCGGCTGGGTCGGGCGTTAGACAACGCCCTCTTCCGTTCTGACCCAGGCCGCTGGTTCCAACCACCTACGCCTGCCCCCGACACAGCGCCAACAGCTGTTCAGGTGGAGCGGTTTTGGGGAAAGCTGTATAGCGAGGCGGGTCATTTTGATGAAAGCACTCCAGCTCTGGGACGGTTCGACACGTACTGCCGGCAACAGCCGAGTCAGCGTGGCGATTGTTTTCCAGTCACGCGGGGTGAGGTGGAGAAGGCGGTGAGTAGCATGAGGAACCACGCCGCTCCCGGGCCGGATGGGATTAACATCTTCTGGTGGAAGAAATTCACGTGCACCCATACCCATCTGGCCCGCATCTTCTCGTCGTTCATCGATGGGACGGTGCCAATCCCTACGTGGCTGACAGGGGGAAGAACGGTGTTAATCCCCAAAAAAGGGGATCTGTCTCATCCGGAGAACTACCGCCCGATAACGTGTCTGAATGCGCTCTGTAAGATCTTCACAAAGATTCTTTATGAGCGTGTTCTGGGCGAGATCGAGCCTGCATGGCGGGAGATACACGAACAAAGGGGATCCAAGAGGGGACTGGGAGGTTGTAAGGAGAACCTGCTGGTGGACCGCTGCATCACGCAAGACGCGGTCCAGCACAAGCGTAACCTCTCAGTCGCTTGGATAGACTACCGTAAGGCGTTCGACACTGTCAGTCACAAACTGATTATACACCTACTCGAACGCCTTTCGGTGAGTCCTTACATAGTGGGATGCATTAGGCAACTCATGCCGCTCTGGAAGACACGCTTCACAGTTAAAACTAGTGAAGGCAACGTGTCGACCGGAGTGGTGGGGTATAGGAGGGGGATTATCCAGGGAGATTCTCTCAGCCCCCTCCTGTTTTGCATCTCACTATTACCCTTGTCAATCGCCTTGCGGGCTGCACGCGGGTACGAAGCGGGGCACCCCGGGGAGCGTGGGCGAGGGATCACCCATTTATTTTATATGGATGACCTCAAGCTATACGCTCCTGGGGAGGGGGGGCTTAAGCTCCTCTTGAACATCGTAGCGACGTACACGCGAGCGGCGGGAATGGACTTCGGATTGGACAAGTGCGCTGTTCTTCATCTCAGGAGAGGGAGAGCAGAGGGTGTCGCGGCTGATGTTCGGCTGGTGGACGGGAGCGTCTTCAAACACCTGGACGCCGGAGGGTCTTATCGGTACCTTGGCATCGATCAGCGTTCTGTACAAGACGCTGAGGGTGTCAAGGAGGCCCTCCGCAGCGAGTATAGGCGGCGTCTCAGACGGATCTGGAAATCAGATCTATCTGGGAAAAATAAGATCACTGCCACCAATATGCTCGCTGTCCCGGTCCTGCTCTACTCCTTTGGCGTCGTCAAATGGCGCAGAGACGAGCTTAAACAGCTGGACATCGGCACACGCAAAATAATGAACATCCAGCGGAGTCTGCACCCTCGATCTTCCACCCCGCGCCTCTATATGCTGCGTCAGAGCGGCGGGCGTGGGCTCGTGGGATTGGAGTGTCTTCATGACCGCATGGTCCTCGGAATAGCAAGCGATGTAATAACGAGCTCGGACCCGCTCCTGGAGATTGTGCACCAGCATGAGCTTCATGGGGCGGGTGCTTTTCTTTATAAGGCGGCAGATCGTGCGGCAGAGACCCTCGGCTTGGAGTTCCGCCGGCGCCGGCGTGGCGCCTTGCCAATAGACTCCGTCGCTCGGTTGCCCAAGTCCCGACGTCGGCGGGCAATCAGGGCTGCCGAGCAGACTGTCCTGACTCGGCAGCACGTGGACAGACCCATGCACGGTGTGTTTTTTCACCACATCGAGGAACAGGGGCTGTCCACCCAGCTGACCTTTTCCTTCTTGCGGTCAGCTGGACTGATGTCCGAGACCGAAGGGTTTATCTGCGCCTGCCAAGACGGAGTCATCAACACCCTGGTCTATCGCAGTCGCGTTTTGGGTCAGCCTCTGCCGACCACTTTGTGTCGTGCATGCAAACAATCGCCGGAGACACTAATGCATCTACTGTCGGCCTGCCCGGTATATGCAGTCTCCGGATATATCTATCGCCATAACGCGGCCCTAAGAGTGTTGTACTATCATCTACGGCACTCTTATGGGATAGACCGGGAGCCCGTGCCGCCTTATTTACCAGGAGATATTGAGTCCGTTGTCGTGGGCGAGAGGTGCAAGATTTATTGGAACTTCTCATTCGCGACCACCGGGCCGCTTCAAGCGACTAAGCCTGATGTTGTCCTCTTCGATTTCGACGACAAGACGATATACGTCATTGAGTTCTCGGCTCCGGCCGAAGTGAACGTGTCGCGAAAGGAAGAGGAGAAACGGCTCAAGTATCAGCCTCTCCTGGCCGAGCTACGTCGTTTGCACCGAGGATTCAGGGTAACTCTCGTTGTCCTCATCATCGGCGCGCTAGGGGGGATGAAAGAGTCTTTTGTATCGGGCCTCGCTAGCATACCGGTTTGCAAGCCCGGTGTCCGGTTGCTGGCGGGTCAGATGCAGAAGGCGGTCATACTTGGGTCCCTCCGTTTACTCAGGCAACACGATTGTGGACTGCGGTAGCCGCTAACCCTCTGGCTTGAGGGAGCGGCTATCGCAGAGCGATATATTGGATTTTTCGCGCGACTTTTTGACTGGGCGACAGCAGAGGTGATGTCGGAACCCTCGAGTGCCGTCCAGCGTTATTGTTCCGGTCTAGATTAAGACCGAGCCTAACCCCCGGGGGTAGGTGAATGTTTCCCAGTGCAAACTGAGGAAGTGCGTTGCCCGGAGCAATAAAGTCTATTAAAAAAAAAAAAGAAAAATAGAATAATAATAATAATAATAATAAATATAATAAGAATAATAATAATAATAATAATAATAATAATAATAATAATAATAATAATAATAATAATAATAATAATAATAATAACAATAATAATAATAATATTATTATTATTATTATTATTATTATTTTTTTTTATTTTTATTATTTTATTATTATTTTATTATTATTATTATTATTTTATTATTATTATTATTTTATTATTATTATTTTCAGCAACCAGGCTGAAAATTTTCTCTTCAGCCTGGTTGCCTAGAAGCGGCAAATGAGTCCCTCGCGGCAGCAATCCCCGAGACCGCTGATCTCCTCAGCTTGAACTGGGCTGTGTATCGCGCTGCTGTTGAGTCGAAGCCTCAGACACGCAATGATAAGGCGGCGTTTGTGGCTAAGACTCGGCGGCGCGTTGCACAGCTCCAGAATAAGATCAATGAAGCGCGGAGGCAGGCATCCCGTGTTCAGTGTGTGTTAGACTTCATTACGGCGGGGAGGGCGTTTACCCCTAAAATCCGAAAAATCAGCGCGGAACTGAAATGCCGTCACCACACACTGAACAAAGCTATCCTTCTTATTGTGAAGGAACGCTACGTGGAGAAGGTGCGGAACCTGGGGGTTGCGAAGCAATCCCTAGAGAGGCGGCTGGGTCGGGCGTTAGACAACGCCCTCTTCCGTTCTGACCCAGGCCGCTGGTTCCAACCACCTACGCCTGCCCCCGACACAGCGCCAACAGCTGTTCAGGTGGAGCGGTTTTGGGGAAAGCTGTATAGCGAGGCGGGTCATTTTGATGAAAGTACTCCAGCTCTGGGACGGTTCGACACGTACTGCCGGCAACAGCCGAGTCAGCGTGGCGACTGTTTTCCAGTCACACGGGGTGAGGTGGAGAAGGCGGTGAGTAGCATGAGGAACCACGCCGCTCCCGGGCCGGATGGGATTAACATCTTCTGGTGGAAGAAATTCACGTGCACCCATACCCATCTGGCCCGCATCTTCTCGTCGTTCATCGATGGGACGGTGCCAATCCCTACGTGGCTGACAGAGGAAAGAACGGTGTTAATCCCCAAAAAAGGGGATCTGTCTCATCCGGAGAACTACCGCCCGATAACGTGTCTAAATGCGCTCTGTAAGATCTTCACAAAGATTCTTTATGAGCGTGTTCTGGGCGAGATCGAGCCTGCATGGCGGGAGATACACGAACAAAGGGGATCCAAGAGGGGACTGGGAGGTTGTAAGGAGAACCTGCTGGTGGACCGCTGCATCACGCAAGACGCGGTCCAGCACAAGCGTAACCTCTCAGTCGCTTGGATAGACTACCGTAAGGCGTTCGACACTGTCAGTCACAAACTGATTATACACCTACTCGAACGCCTTTCGGTGAGTCCTTACATAGTGGGATGCATTAGGCAACTCATGCCGCTCTGGAAGACACGCTTCACAGTTAAGACTAGTGAAGGCAACGTGTCGTCCGGAGTGGTGGGGTATAGGAGGGGGATTATCCAGGGAGATTCTCTCAGCCCCCTCCTGTTTTGCATCTCACTATTACCCTTGTCAATCGCCTTGCGGGCTGCACGCGGGTACGAAGCGGGGCCCCCCGGGGAGCGTGGGCGAGGGATCACCCATTTATTTTATATGGATGACCTCAAGCTATACGCTCCTGGGGAGGGGGGGCTTAAGCTCCTCTTAAACATCGTAGCAACGTACACGCGGGCGGCGGGAATGGACTTCGGATTGGACAAGTGCGCTGTTCTTCATCTCAGGAGAGGGAGAGCAGAGGGTGTCGCGGCTGATGTTCGGCTGGTGGACGGGAGCGTCTTCAAACACCTGGACGCCGGAGGGTCTTATCGGTACCTTGGCATCGATCAGCGTTCTGTACAAGACGCTGAGGGTGTCAAGGAGGCCCTCCGCAGCGAGTATAGGCGGCGTCTCAGACGGATCTGGAAATCAGATCTGTCTGGGAAAAATAAGATCACTGCCACCAATATGCTCGCTGTCCCGGTCCTGCTCTACTCCTTTGGCGTCGTCAAATGGCGCAGAGACGAGCTTAAACAGCTGGACATCGGCACACGAAAAATAATGAACATCCAGCGGAGTCTGCACCCTCGATCTTCCACCCCGCGCCTCTATATGCTGCGTCAGAGCGGCGGGCGTGGGCTCCTGGGATTGGAGTGTCTTCATGACCGCATGGTCCTCGGAATAGCAAGCGATGTAATAACGAGCTCGGACCCGCTCCTGGAGATTGTGCACCAGCATGAGCTTCATGGGGCGGGTGCTTTTCTTTATAAGGCGGCAGATCGTGCGGCAGAGACCCTCGGCTTGGAGTTCCGCCGGCGCCGGCGTGGCGCCTTGCCAATAGACTCCGTCGCTCGGTTGCCCAAGTCCCGACGTCGGCGGGCAATCAGGGCTGCCGAGCAGACTGTCCTGACTCGGCAGCACGTGGACAGACCCATGCACGGTGTGTTTTTTCACCACATCGAGGAACAGGGGCTGTCCACCCAGCTGACCTTTTCCTTCTTGCGGTCAGCTGGACTGATGTCCGAGACCGAAGGGTTTATCTGCGCCTGCCAAGACGGAGTCATCAACACCCTGGTCTATCGCAGTCGCGTTTTGGGTCAGCCTCTGCCGACCACTTTGTGTCGTGCATGCAAACAATCGCCGGAGACACTAATGCATCTACTGTCGGCCTGCCCGGTATATGCAGTCTCCGGATATATCTATCGCCATAACGCGGCCCTAAGAGTGTTGTACTATCATCTACGGCACTCTTATGGGATAGACCGGGAGCCCGTGCCGCCTTATTTACCAGGAGATATTGAGTCCGTTGTCGTGGGCGAGAGGTGCAAGATTTATTGGAACTTCTCATTCGCGACCATCGGGCCGCTTCAAGCGACTAAGCCTGATGTTGTCCTCTTCGATTTAGACGACAAGACGATATACGTCATTGAGTTCTCGGCTCCGGCCGAAGTGAACGTGTCGCGAAAGGAAGAGGAGAAACGGCTCAAGTATCAGCCTCTCCTGGCCGAGCTACGTCGTTTGCACCGAGGATTCAGGGTAACTCTCGTTGTCCTCATCATCGGCGCGCTAGGGGGGATGAAAGAGTCTTTTGTATCGGGCCTCGCTAGCATACCGGTTTGCAAACCCGGTGTCCGGTTGCTGGCGGGTCAGATGCAGAAGGCGGTCATACTTGGGTCCCTCCGTTTACTCAGGCAACACGATTGTGGACTGCGGTAGCCGCTAACCCTCTGGCTTGAGGGAGCGGCTATCGCAGAGCGATATATGGAATTTTTCGCGCGACTTTTTGACTGGGCGGCAGCCGAGGCGATGTCGGAACCCTCGAGTGCCGTCCAGCGTTATTGTTCCGGTCTAGATTAAGACCGAGCCTAACCCCCGGGGGTAGGTGAATGTTTCCCAGTGCAAACTGAGGAAGTGCGTTGCCCGGAGCAATAAAGTCTATTAAAAAAAAAAAAAATAATAATAATAATAATAATAATAATTATCATATTATACAATGTATAAAAGTCATATTATACAATGACGTATATCGTCTTGTCGTCGAAATCGAAGAGGACAACATCAGGCTTAGTCGCTTGAAGCGGCCCGATGGTCGCGAATGAGAAGTTCCAATAAATCTTGCACCTCTCGCCCACGACAACGGACTCAACATCTCCTGGTAAATAAGGCGGCACGGGCTCCCGGTCTATCCCATAAGAGTGCTGTAGATGATACTACAACACTCTTAGGGCCGCGTTATGGCGATAGATATATCCGGAGACTGCATATACTGGGCAGGCCGACAGTAGATCCATTAGTGTCTCCGGCGATTGTTTGCATGCACGACACAAAGTGGTCGGCGTCGGCTGACCCAAAACGCGACTGCGATAGACCAGGGTGTTGATGACTCCGTCTTGGCAGGCGCAGATAAACCCTTCGGTCTCGGACATCAGTCCAGCTGACTGCAAGAAGGAAAAGGTCAGCTGGGTGGACAGCCCCTGTTCCTCGATGTGGTGAAAAAACACACCGTGCATGGGTCTGTCCACGTGCTGCCGAGTCAGGACAGTCTGCTCGGCAGCCCTGATTGCCCGCCGACGTCGGGACTTGGGCAACCGAGCGACGGAGTCTATTGGCAAGGCGCCACGCCGGCGCCGGTGGAACTCCAAGCCGAGGGTCTCTGCCGCACGATCTGCCGCCTTATAAAGAAAAGCACCCGCCCCATGAAGCTCATGCTGGTGCACAATCTCCAGGAGCGGGTCCGAGCTCGTTATTACATCGCTTGCTATTCCGAGGACCATGCGGTCATGAAGACACTCCAATCCCAGGAGCCCGCGCCCGCCGCTCTGACGCAGCATATAGAGGCGCGGGGTGGAAGATCGAGGGTGCAGACTCCGCTGGATGTTCATTATTTTGCGTGTGCCGATGTCCAGCTGTTTAAGCTCGTCTCTGCGCCATTTGACGACGCCAAAGGAGTAGAGCAGGACCGGGACAGCGAGCATATTGGTGGCAGTGATCTTATTTTTCCCAGACAGATCTGATTTCCAGATCCGTATGAGGCGCCGCCTATACTCGCTGCGGAGGGCCTCCTTGACACCCTCAGCGTCTTGTACAGAACGCTGATCGATGCCAAGGTACCGATAAGACCCTCCGGCGTCCAGGTGTTTGAAGACGCTCCCGTCCACCAGCCGAACATCAGCCGCGACACCCTCTGCTCTCCCTCTCCTGAGATGAAGAACAGCGCACTTGTCCAATCCGAAGACCATTCCCGCCGCCCGCGTGTACGTCGCTACGATGTTCAAGAGGAGCTTAAGCCCCCCCTCCCCAGGAGCGTATAGCTTGAGGTCATCCGTATAAAATAAATGGGTGATCCCTCGCCCACGCTCCCCGGGGGGCCCCGCTTCGTACCCGCGTGCAGCCCGCAAGGCGATTGACAAGGGTAACAGTGAGATGCAAAACAGGAGGGGGCTGAGAGAATCTCCCTGGGTAATCCCCCTCCTATACCCCACCACTCCGGTCGACACGTTGCCTTCACTAGTCTTAACTGTGAAGCGTGTCTTCCAGAGCGGCATGAGTTGCTTAATGCATCCCACTATGTAAGGACTTACCGAAAGGCGTTCGAGTAGGTGTATAATCAGTTTGTGACTGACAGTGTCGAACGCCTTACGGTAGTCTATCCAAGCGACTGAGAGGTTACGCTTGTGCTGGACCGCGTCTTGCGTGATGCAGCGGTCCACCAGCAGGTTCTCCTTACAACCTCCCAGCCCCCTCTTGGATCCCCTTTGTTCGTGTATCTCCCGCCATCCAGGCTCGATCTCGCCCAGAACACGCTCATAAAGAATCTTTGTGAAGATCTTACAGAGCGCATTCAGACACGTTATCGGGCGGTAGTTCTCCGGATGAGACAGATCCCCTTTTTTGGGGATTATCACCGTTCTTCCCTCTGTCAGCCACGTAGGGATTGGCACCGTCCCATCGATGAACGACGAGAAGATGCGGGCCAGATGGGTATGGGTGCACGTGAATTTCTTCCACCAGAAGATGTTAATCCCATCCGGCCCGGGAGCGGCGTGGTTCCTCATGCTACTCACCGCCTTCTCCACCTCACCCCGCGTGACTGGAAAATAGTCGCCACGCTGACTCGGCTGTTGCCGGCAGTACGTGTCGAACCGTCCCAGAGCTGGAGTGCTTTCATCAAAATGACCCGCCTCGCTATACAGCTTTCCCCAAAACCGCTCCACCTGAACAGCTGTTGGCGCTGTGTCGGGGGCAGGCGTAGGTGGTTGGAACCAGCGGCCTGGGTCAGAACGGAAGAGGGCGTTGTCTAACGCCCGACCCAGCCGCCTCTCTAGGGATTGCTTCGCAACCCCCAGGTTCCGCACCTTCTCCACGTAGCGTTCCTTCACAATAAGAAGGATAGCTTTGTTCAATGTGTGGTGACGGCATTTCAGTTCCGAGCTGATTTTTCAGATTTTAGGGGTAAACGCCCTCCCCGCCGTAATGAAGTCTAACACACACTGAACACGGGATGCCTGCCTCCGCGCTTCATTGATCTTATTCTGCAGCTGTGCAACGCGCCGCCGAGTCTTAGCCACAAACGCCGCCTTATCATTGCGTGTCTGAGGCTTCGACTCAACAGCAGCGCGATACACAGCCCAGTTCAAGCTGAGGAGATCAGCGGTCTCGGGGATTGCTGCCGCGAGGGATTCATTTGCCGCTTCTAGGCAACCAGGCTGAAGAGAAAATTTCCCAGTGATTCTCTCCCTCCTTGTTCCCCAGTCCTCTGTCAAATCGACGCGCCAACGGGGGGGTCCCGACTGCCGGGGGGTTCGATCTTGAGGCCGTCCGGCAGAGCTCCGTGCGGAACGCGCGGAAGAGCGCCTGCCGGACAGCTCTGGTGGTAGTAACAAGAGATCGTAGCCTTGTCGTCGCAAGCGGGCAGCCTGGTCTCGCAGATGTTGTTGCGAGAGGTGTGCAAGCTCTGGGTGCTCTTGGCTCCACAGGGCCTGCAACCTCGCCATGTAGCCCCGCCGCGACGGTACGCTATCCCTCCAGCAGCGGATGAGGTCTTCCTTGAGTTCCTCCGTCCACTCGAGGCGCCGATTTCGAGCCGTGGTCGTTACCGTGGATCCTATCCGGGTGCCCCTCCCAACTGATCCTTGGTCCCCATCCGAGAGGGACCGGTTGTGGGGGGCTTGACTAGGTGGTGTTCGAACCTAGTTTTCGGCGTGCCAGGTGGTTGGCCTGGCACGTCGGTGGCTATTGCGGGGGAGTTGCGCTCCCCCGGGCGATGGGCACGCCAGCTTCCCTACGCCAAATTTTCCCTACGCCTCTACCGTTGCACTAGCCAACGTAAAGAAATGAATCGAATGCGTTAGGCAGTGTTTTCCGGTTGTCGGATTTATTCTACACAAGAACTACTTGCACTCCCACTTGGATTAATTCCCACCTGTAAAAAACTTTCAGCACAACAGAGATCGTCACGAGATAGGACTCTTTTTTCCTGCAAACTTTGAGGCCTTTTACGTAAAGCGTAAAACTCAAACGTCTATCGTTTTTAATCAATAACTAGAGACGAATCTAATTCCATCACTTCGGTAATGCGAGCCGAAACATGATTTGACGAAGTCTTCTGTTACCCTGCATTCGTCGTGATATCCAAAAGATATCCAATAGGAGTAGTTTTTTTTATAATTTCAAACAATCAAACGTCACAATATATGTTTTTGAACAAATACTTGTTATGTTCGTTCAAAATCGCATGCGTTAGGAAACCCGCTTGAAGATAATATTTTCTACGGCAATAGAGAGTAAAAATTACATATATTAAAAGCCAATACACAATGTATTTTATCGTAGAAACTCCTTTATGTTGGTGGCTAACAATTAAGATATAAATACGAAACCAGATGTCTATAATTTATCGGTATTCCATGTTCAGAAGCACCAAGTGTTACAGTGAATTTCTTTTTAGGTCGTATTTCTGTTTCTCCGGCACTGACTCCGAAAATATCGCATACAGAAACAGAATGTTCCGCGTCGGCTTTTTATTTATTTCTCCAGTATTCTCTATACTTTATTATTGTTGCTCCGGATGTATTTACGCATCAAATTAATGTTTTATATTTCTTCTGAAATGGGCTCCGTATGGTCTTTTTTTCCAATTTCGCATTCATATCTTTCATCCTTTCGAGATTTCCATGCCTGCATTCACAGTGCAGTTGCGACGCATAAGCGCTGTCATTTTTTCGCGAGGCTGTATCGCCTCACGGGTTAGAAATGACTCGTGACACATCCGTCTGAAATTCGTTCGAAAATCTACCGATGACGTTAACTTCACAGAACGGTAATATTTCCGCTCTTTGAAGTTAGCTCTCATACAACAGGTCCAGGCATTAACTGAAGGCACTGTCCGTCGACAAGATGGACCCCCGAAAGCTGTCTCCGGTCCTGCTGAGCGGCCAGCGAGCCCTAGAGGGGATCCCGGATCGCACGTGCCACCTTGCACGTGCCGAAATGGTGGTGGATGTTGTCATGGAGCACGTCCACCAGGCCTGCAGGGATGCCGTGCCGAGAGCCAAAACACGAGGAACGAGACGTCCAGTGTACTGGTGGACGGACGAGATCGCAGAGCTGCGGCGGGCATGCTTCCGAGCCAGAAGGCTCGCTCTGCGCGCCCGGCGCCGCGACCCCGACGTAGCCCGGAGCACCACCGCTTACAAAGCGGCGAGGAAAGAGCTCCGCTGGACCATCCAGAGGAGTAAGCATCTTTGCTGGAAAAAGCTTGGGGAGGATCTGAACAGCGATCCCTGGAGACTGGGGTACAAACTGGTCCTTCGCAAATTGGGGGCTTTTTCTGACAGCGCCCCCACTGATGCAGAGGCCATCGGTGCTATCGTCGATGCCCTATTCCCCAATCACCGCAAGCTGCCGCGACGCCCTCGAACACCGGAGGAAGCACCGATGCAACTCTTTACCGAGGAGGAGCTGCGGTGCGCGGCGCGGTTCTTAAAAAATAAGAAAGCACCAGGCCCTGACGGCCTGCCAGCAGAGGTGCTCAAAGCCGCAGTTGAAGGGCACCCAGCGCTCTTCCTTGAGATGTACAATGCCTGCCTGCAGGCGGGGGTCTTCCCTCTCCGCTGGAAGCAGGCGAGGCTTGTACTCATCAGGAAGGGCAAGGGTTGACCGCTCGTCATCTTACAGGCCCCTGTGCATGTTGGATACAGCCGGAAAGCTCCTGGAAAAGCTTCTTCAACGTCGCCTCCATGCGGCCGTCCAAGCCGCTGGAGACCTTTCCGAGAGGCAATACGGCTTTCGTAAAGGGAGGTCGACGATCCACGCTATCCAGGACGTGGTCGAGGCAGCCAGGGGCACAGAGCGGGGAAATCATTTCTCCCGCCCAGTCTGTCTACTGGTCACGCTCGATATGAAGAACGCCTTCAACTCGGTGCGGTGGAGCGACGCACTAAGCGCGCTGGAGCGGGATTTCGGTGTCCCCGAGTATCTCCTACGTATACTGGGGGATTACCTGAAAGACCGCTCGCTCACGTAACTACACCGCAGATGGTCCGGCCTGCCGTGAGATCACGGCAGGGGCGGCCCAGGGCTCCATACTGGGTCCCGACATATGGAACATAACGTCTGACGGGATCTTACGTATGGAGATGCCTGTGGGTACATTCCTGGTTGCGTATGCGGATGATATTGCCGCCGTAATCATCGCGCGAAGCGTTGGGGCGGCACAGATGCTGCTCAACCAGGTAATACGGCGGGTCCGCTCCTGGATGGGTGACCACGGCTTGGAGTTGGCGCTGGCGAAAACCGAGATCGCGCTTCTCACCAAGAAGCGTATCCCCCTCCTTCGGGATATGCGGGTGGGAGAGGCGACGGTCCGGACAAAGGCGTCTATCAAGTACCTAGGGGTGAAGGTCGACTGCAGACTCACCTTCGGGGAAGAGATAAGAATAAGAGCGGACAAGGCCGTTGCGGTGACGACGTCGCTGAGCAGGGTCATGGCCAATATCGGCGGCTCCCGGCCCTGCAAGCGCCGTCTATTACTCCGCACTGCCGAGTCTATAATGCTCTATGGCGCCGAAGTCTGGGCCGGGGCGCTCCGGTACGAGACTTACCGGAAGCGAATGGCCGCAGTGCAGCGGAGAGGGGCCCTCCGCGTTGCGAACTCCTAGCGCACGGTCTCGGAGCCAGCGGTACTGGCCATAGCCAAGGTCATACCCATCGACCTCCTCGCCCAGGAGCGGAGGTCCGTCCACCGGGACTTCCCCGAAGAATTGGATGGGGAGAGACGACGGGAGATGGCCAGGGCCGAAACGCTGCGGGCCTGGCAGGAACGATGGAGCGGGGACTCGCGGGCCAGGTGGACGGCGAGGCTAATACCCCAGCTATCCACCTGGGTCGACCGCCAGCATGGTGAGGTCGATTATTACCTCACCCAAATGCTGTCGGGGCACGGGTGCTTCCGGGCCTACCTGACCAAGATGAGCAAGGCCCGCGACTCATGCTGTTTATCCTGTGGGTCCCCGAGGGATGACGCCCTCCACACATTCTTCGAGTGTGGAGAATGGAGTGTGTGGAGGGCCTCTCTCGAAGCAAAGTATGGGAGCATAACTCCGAAAAATATAGTCGCGGTTACGCTCCTGGACGACGAAGCTTGGGTGGAGGTCACCACCTACGTGGAGGTGGTCCTCCGCCTGAAAAAACGAGTGCTGGAAGAGGAGGAAAGGGCCCCCCTGAGGGGGCCCTGAGGATAAAAGACGTCACGCCGAAGTAATGCGAAAGCGGTTCCGGGGTGTCGTCTTGGAGCTGATGGAGGGGGGTTTTAGCGGGTAGGCTCGAGAGAGGAGCCCCGCACACGGGGGACGATCTAACGTCCCCCACGGTGCGTAACCAGCGTTTCCCGCCGCCTCAAAAAAAAATTATTATTATTATGATTATTAATAATAATAGCGCACATCGCCCGGGCGAGCACAACTCCCCCGCAATAGCCATCGACGTGCAAGGCCAACCACCTGGCACGCCGAAAACTAGATTCGAACACCATCAACTCAGGCCCCCCACAACCGGTCCTCTCGGATGCGGACCAAGGATCAGTTGTGAAGGGCACCCGGATAGGATCCATGGCAACCACCACGACTCGAAATCGGCGCCTCGAGTGGACGAAGGAACTCAAGCAGGACCTCATCCGCTGCTGGAAGGATAGCGGACCGTCGCGGCGGGGCTACATGGCGAGGTTGCAGGCCCTGTGAAGCCAAAAGCACCCAGAGCTTGCACACCTCTCGCAACAACATCTGCGAGACCAGGCGGCCCGCTTGCGACGATAAGGCTACGATCTTTTGTTGCTACCACCAGAGCTGTCCGGCAGGCGCTCTTCCGCGCGTTCCGTGCGGAGCTCTGCCGGACAGCCTCAAGATCGAACCCCACGGCAGTCGGAACCCCCCCGTTGGCACGTCGATTTGACAGAGGACTGGGGAACAAGGAGGGAGAGAATCACTGGGAAATTTTCTCTTCAGCCTGGTTGCCTAGAAGCGGCAAATGAGTCCCTTGCAGCAGCAATTCCTGAGACCGCTGATCTCCTCAGCTTAAACTGGGCTGTGTGTCACGCGGCTATTGAGTCGAAGCCTCAGACACGCAATGATAAGGCGGTGTTCGTGGCTAAGACTGGACGGCGCGTTGCACAGCTCCAGAATAAGATCAATGAAGCGCGGAGGCAGGCATCCCGTGTTCGGTGTGTGTTAGACTTCATTACGGCGGGGAGGGCGTTTACCCCTAAAATCCGAAAAATTAGCTCGGAACTGAAATGCCGTCACCACACACTGAACAAAGCTATCCTTCTTATTGCGCAGGAACGCTACGTGGAGAAGGTGCGGAACCTGGGGGTTGCGAAGCAATCCCTAGAGAGGCGGCTGGGTCGGGCGTTACACAACGCCCTCTTCCGTTCTGACCCAGGCCGCTGGTTCCAACCACCTACGCCTGCCCCCGACACAGCGCCAACAGCTGTTCAGGTGGAGCGGTTTTGGGGAAAACTGTATAGCGAGGCCGGTCATTTTGATGAAAGCACTCCAGCTCTGGGACAGTTTGACACGTTTTGCCGGCAACAGCCGAGTCAGCGTGGCGACTGTTTTCCAGTCACGTGGGGTGAGGTGGAGAAGGGGGTGAGTAGCATAAGGAACCACGCCGCTCCCGGGCCGGATGGGATTAACATCTTCTGGTGGAAGAAATTCACGTGCACCCATGCCCAACTGGCCCGCATCTTCTCGTCGTTCATCGATGAGACGGTGCCAATCCCTACGTGGCTGACAGAAGGAAGGACGGTGTTACTCCCCAAAAAAGGGGATCTGTCTCGTCCGGAGAACTATCGCCCGATAACGTGTCTGAATGCGCTCTGTAAGATCTTCACAAAGATGCTTTATGAGCGTGTTCTGCGCGAGATCGAGCCTGCATGGCGGGGGATACATGAACAAAGGGGGTCCAAGAGGGGACCGGGAGGTTATAAGGAGAACCTGCTGGTGGACCGCTGCATCACGCAAGACGCGGTCCAGCACAAGCGTAACCTCTCAGTCGCTTGGATAGAATACCGTAAGGCGTTCGACACTGTCAGTCACAAGCTGATTGTACACCTACTCGAACGCCTTTCGGTGAGTCCTTACATAGTGAGATGCATTAAGCAGCTTATGCCGCTCTGGAAGACACGCTTCACAGTTAAGACTAGTGAAGGCAACGTATCGACCGGAGTGGTGGGGTATAGAAGGGGGATTATCCAGGGAGATTCTCTTAGCCCCCTATTGTTTTGCATCTCACTATTACCCTTATCAATCGCCTTGCGTGCCGCACGTGGGTACGAAGCGGGGCTCCCCGGGAGCGTGGGCGAGAGATCACCCATTTATTTCATATGGATGACCTCAAGCTATACGCTTCCGGGGAGGGGGGTTTAAGCTCCTCTTGAATATCGTAGCGACACACACGCGGGTGGCGGTAACGGACTTCGGATTGGACAAGTGCGCTGTTCTTCATCTCAGGAGAGGGAGAGCAGTGGGTGTCGCGGCTGATGTTAGGTTGGTGGACGGGAGCGTCTTCAAACACCTGGACGACAGCGGGTCTTATCGGTACCTTGGCATCGATCAGTGCTCTGTACAACACGTTGAGGGTGTCAAGGGGGCCATTCACAGCGAGTATAGGCGGCGTCTCAGACGGATCTGGGAATCAGATCTGTCTGGGAACAATAAGATCACTGCCACCAATGTGCTCACTGTCCCGGTCCTGCTCTACTCTTTTGGCGTCGTCAAATGGCGTAGAGATGAGCTTAAACAGCTGGACATCGGCACACGCAAAATAATGAACATCCAGTAGAGTCTGCATCCTCGATCTTCCACCCCGCGCCTTTATATGCTGCGTCAGAGCAGCGGGCGTGGGCTCTTGGGATTGGAGTGTCTTCATGACCGCATGGTCCTCGGAATAGCAAGCGATATGATAACAAGCTCGGACCCGCGCCTGGAGATTGTACACGAGCATGAGCTTCATGGGACGGGTGCTTTTCTTTATAAGGCGGCAGATCGTGCGGCAGAGACCCTCGGCTTGGAGTTCCGTCGACGCCGGCGTGGCGCCGTGCCAACAGACTTCGTCGCTCGGTTGCCCACGTCCCGATGTCGGCGGGCAATCAGGGCTGCCGAGCAGACGGTCCTGACTTGGCAGCACGTGGACAGACCCATGCACGGTGGGTTTTTTCACCACATCGAGGATCAGGGGCTGTCCACCCAGCTGACCTTTTCCTTCTTGCGGTCAGCTGAACCTATGTCCGAGACCGAAGGGTTTATCTGCGCCTGCCAAGACGGAGTGATCAACACCCTGGTCTATCGCAGTCGCGTTTTCGGTCAGCCTCTGCAGACCACTTTGTGTCGTGCATGCAATCAATCGCTGGAGACACTATTCCATCTACTGTCGGCCTGCCCGGTATATGCAGTCTCCTGCTATATCCATCGCCATAACGCGGCCCTAAGGGTGCTGTACTACCATCTACGGCACTCTTATGGAATAGACCGGGAACCCGTGCCCTTATTTACCAGGAGATATTGAGTCCGTGGTCGTGGGCGAGAGGTGCAAGATTCATTGGAACTTCTCGTTCGCGACCATCGGTCCGCTTCAAGCAACTCCGCCTGATGTTGTCCTCTTCGATTTCGACGACAAGACGATATACGTCATTGAGTTCTCGGCTCCTGCCGAAGGGAACGTCTCGCGAAAGGAAGAGGAGAAACGCCTCAAGTATCAGCCTCTCCTGGCCGAGCTGCGTCGTTTGCACCGAGGATTCAGGGTAACTCTCGTTGTCCTTATCATCGGGTCGCTAGGGGGGATGAAAGAGTCTTTTGTGTCGGGCATTGCTGGCATACGGATCTGCAAACCGGTGTCCGGTTGCTAGCGTGTCGGATGCAGAAGGCGGTCATACTTGGGTCCCTTCGTTTACTCAGGCAACGCGATTTGGACTGCGGTAGACGCTCACCCTCTGTCTTGAGGGAGCGGCTACCGCAGAGCGATAAATATTGGAATTTTTCGCGCGACTTTTTGACTGGGCGGCAGCCGAGGTGATGTTGGAACCCTCGTGTGCCGCCCAGCGTTATTGTTCCGGTCTAGGTTATGACCGAGCCTAACCCCCGGGGGTAGGTGAAGTTTCCCAGTGCTAACTGAGGAAGTGCGTTGCCCGGAGCAATAAAATCTATTATAAAAATAAAAAAATAGTAATAATAATAATAAACTACGCAGTTGACTTTATAATAATTATGTGTATCCTGTTGTGAGGGTAATGCGAGTCATAGGAAACTCGTAATACCCATCTAGCGTTGCGTGTGTCAATGAAGCTTTGATGTCGTTCAATCGCAACCAATGAATTCTTAAGGACAATTAATAATAAAGCTTTTGATAGAATCTTATTAGCTTCGCGCTACATCTACGTGGGACAGAGAGGTACATTAATAGTCCGAAAATATTGCGATGTTCTTCTATAGAGTTGCGCGAAAGAGCGACGACGTTCGAGTTTTTGGGGAGTGCAACGAAAGAATACGTGGCGGCAATGATGCGACTTATATTTTTTTTCTCTTCGCCGTATTCGGTTACCTCCGATAAGAGATTCACGGTGAACCTTAGGCTACTACAGCTGTTCATCGCCCACGCTCTTAATGGAAGCTTATTAGCTTCGCGCTACATTTACGTGTGTGACAGAGAGGGAGAGATACGTTCATCGTATTGCGATGTTCTTCTATAGAGTTCCGAGAAAGAGCGATGAAGTTCGAATTATTGGGGAGTGCAACGAAAGAATATGTGGCGGCAACGACGCGACAAATATGTGACCTATATTTTCTCTCTCTTCACCGTATTCGGTTACTTCCGATAAAGAGACGTTCACGGTGAACCTCGGCGTGATACAGCTGTTCATCGTCCACAAGCCACTGTCTCTCTGGATACTGATAAAGAAATCCTTGAGATTATTCGTATATCGTTCCCTTTAATTATTTGCTATAGTTATCATGCTGCATGATCAAAGGATGACAGAGGAGGGTTTTGAAAAGAAAAACATAAAACGTGTATGATCTTTAAGATTGATTTATTTAGAAGAAAAAAGTCAATTATCTCTCTCTCTCTCTCTCTGTCTCTGTCTCTGTCTCTGTCTCTCTCTCTCTCTCTCTCTCTCTCTCTGTCTCTCTCTCTGTCTCTGTCTCTGTCTCTATCTATGTCTCTCTGTCTCTCTGTCTCTCTGTCTCTCTCTCTCTCTCTGTGTCTCTCTGTGTCTCTCTGACTCTCTGTCTCTCTGTCTCTCTGTCTCTCTCTCTCTCTCTCTCTCTCTCTCTCTCTCTCTCTCTCTCTCTCTGTCTCTCTCTGTCTCTCTGTCTCTATCTGTCTCTCTCTGTCTCTCTGTGTCTCTCTGTCTCTCTGTCTCTCTCTCTCTCTCTCTCTCTCTCTCTCTCTCTCTCTGTCTCTGTCTCTCTCTCTCTCTCTCTCTCTCTCTCTCTGTCTCTCT
>OZ023313.1:54816819-54844220 GCA_964007375.1 Ophion obscuratus
GTTAAACACGGGGACATTGCATAGCCTTAAGTTCCACAAGAACGCTTTAACGCTGACCTGAGGATAAAACTGATCTCAACTCTCGTGTTTCCGCATATAGACTATGCTCCCTTGTGTATCACGGCTTAACGGGAGAACTAGATCGGAAATTGCAAAAACTAATTAATATATGTATACGTTTTATATTTAATCTGCGGAGAGATGAACATGTCACGCCTTTCGGCACCGGGCTAAAGTGGCTTTCAACAAAAAATCGGCGCCTTTATTTCATGGGTATCTTTGTATTTAAAATCCTTCATGAGCAAGTGCCAAATTACATCGATGAGTTGTTTGTTAAAATCGACCCTCTGTTGAGAAGAACCACCCCGGTTACCATCATCTACTTTCGTCATTCCGACGTATCGTGCGACTGTGTTCCGAAACTCGTTCTCAGTGTCTTCTTGCTATTTCTGGGACACAGTACCAGCGAATATTGTCAATTCTCAGTCGCTTGACATCTTTAAATCTCGACTCTATAAGTACTTACTAGAATCAGAGATGTGAGCGTAGGAAATTCACCTCAGCATAAATTAAATTAATTATATTCTTTAGTTGTAGACAACATAAATTAGGTTAAGGAACTCCCTGTAATCGAAAATTGTGAAAAGACGCACGAGAAATGAGAAATGAGAAGAGAGCTCAGAATATTCTCACTACTGTTATTAATCTCATGTATGTAACAATTTGCCCCATAGGCTACTAGGGCATAATTAAAATTATCAATCAATCAATCAATCTCTCTCTCTCTCTCTCCCCCTCCCTCTCTCTCTCTCTCTCTCTCTCTCTCTCTCTCTCTCTCTCTCTCTCTCTCTCTCTCTCTCTCTCTCTCTCTCTCTCTCTCTCTCTCCGTCTCTCTCTCTCAACTCGAAACTCGAAGAATCTCCTCGAGATTCTTCTTGGCGCACCCGATTTAGCAACTCACGTTTTGTCAGTTCGTAAGCTCTTGAGGAAAGATTCCGGAAACTCAGGTGAAACTCGTAGGCGGTTGAATGTATCCTATGCTATTGCTCTAACAACGCATTCCGTGCATGATGCCATTTTGCAAAAGAAGCGTGAGAAGTGAAATATTACGTGGAGGGAGATTGATACTGAGTGTGGCGAGTCACTAGGAAATCGTCTTATCTACCTAAATGAGATGCTATCGGGCACCATGTAAATCTCTATCTGCAAACGAAAAAAAAGGTAAAGGATTGCAATTTTAGATATGTTTGGGTTAGGAGTGGAAGGATCTACGTACGGAAAGAGGATGGTCAACCTAAATTGAACATAAATTGCGAAGCTGACTTGTCCAAGTTAACTTGACTACCCTCGATCGAAGGTCCAAGTATTGGCAACAGTGGCAACATTGCATCGGATAGAGTTTTTCCGCGCGCTCGTAAATCTGTTTTGAAAATTGCACAGTTCAATGCGAACTCTCTCTCTTAACTTTTTTCACATAATTTTCTTCTCTTAACTTTCTTTCTTTTTTCACATAATTTCTATTTCGGAAAACGTGGCTTCACTCACACATTGATGATGCACTTATAAAGATTGATGGCTACTTTTTAATCCGGAACGATAGAGAAGGCAAGGAGGGAGGCGGAGTCGCCTGTTATATTTGCGACTCTCTCCAAGCAAGGGTACTAGCCTTTTCTCCGAGCGAATTCTCTAATGCTCCGGAATTTATATTGCTCAATATTTACAAACATGAAAGAGAATCATTATTGTTTGCCACGGTATATCGTAGGCCGAAGGGTCGCTTATTTGAAACATTTCGAGAAGTGTTAGACACTTACTCCCACGCGTATAGCATATCATCATAGCAAGCGATCTGAACTGCAATTTATTGTCCTCAAACTTTGAAGCAACCTACTTACGTGACATGGTTTTCTCATTGGCCATGCACATTGTAGAATCCCGTGCGACCTTCCACACCGCGACTTGCGATTCTTGGTTAGACGTGATTATTACAGATGACTCTGAAAAGATTATCTCGTTTTCGAAATCTGAAGCACCTTTTATTAACGACTTGCTCGATGTTACTTATAAGTTTGATACGGGTGCAAATATTCCCAAAACTATTATACGGTGCTGTCTTATGCGGTTTGATGCTGAAAATTTTGCGAATAGGGTCACTTCACTGTTAACAGAGTCAAACGTGCTTGAATATCAGCCACGTATTACGAGCGGTGCCCTTGAGTCCAATGTTGAAATTTTTGTACACTCGCTCAGTACTGCCATGGATGCATTTGCTCCCATGACGCGTTTCCTAGTTAAAAAACCTGTAGCTCGGTGGCTCAGTGTCGAACTTAGTAACAGGATGAGAGAACGCGATATGCTATTCAAGAAAGCTAAACGGTCGCGGCGGCTACTCGATTTCGAAATTTACCGCGAATTCCGGAACAACCTCACCATTGACATAAAAAAAGCGAAAAGTAAAGATCAATTTAATTTGCTCAAGTCCATTGAAGACCCAACACGAATGTGGAGAGAACTAGGAAATTTGGGACTAGTCAGGACGATTACATCCACACCCTTATATTTCTTTACAGCAAACGAATTAAATACTTATTATGTTTCCATCTCTAGCTCTGATCGCGTACCTGACTCGAGTACAACCATGGAATTAATATCTGGCTTTCCTAGAGGGGATCCAGTCTTTAACTTTAAAAAAATAGTTGGTCGCGATTTGATTAAGGTACTAAATACTAAAGTTTCTTTATCACTTACTTCAGGGCCCGACGGTATATCCGATTTTTGTTTTAAAAAATCAGCTACGCATATAGCGAGTCCCTTAGCGCATTTATTCAATTCCTCTATCGAAAATGCTTATTTCCCAAACTTATGGAAAAAAGCTTACATTCGACCGCTACTTAAAGTGAAAAGACCGGCATCACCATCCGATACGTGCCCCATCGCGAACTTATCTTCAATTGCGAAATTGTTTGAAAGGGTCATTAAAGATCAAATAACGGAATTTGTAGACACAAATAACTTATTAGATAGTAGACAATCTGCTTACCGTCGTGGACACTCTACGCAGACAGCCTTAATAAAGATTTGTGATGATGTAAGGTGTGCCGCAGATAGTGGGAAGCTAACGATCCTCGTTCTTTTCGACTTTGGTAAAGCATTTGACACCGACTCTCTCTCTCTCTTATTCACATTATCTATTGGGATTTTTTATCTTCGCGCAATGATAACCATCACGAAGGAATGATACCAGGGCTAGTTTCATTTATAGTAACGTGGATCTTTGTTATGCACAGAGCAATATATGCGACCAAAGGAACAAAAATGGTTCTGTGTCATCATCGAAACGATCCCTCGTAAAAGAAACCCTTTCGTTCCCGTCGCTCTATCTCGCACACGTACACACACGCGCGCGCGCGCGCACACGCGGAACGACATCATCTCTTTCCATGTCGCTCTCGATAAACGAAATTGTGAGACTTTATCGTTCTCTGTTTTGTTATACACACAATAATAACTATAAGACAGTCATAACTGTTGAGCACACTATCGTAAAAGTGTACGAAATAATCGTAGTGATAACCATCCCTCGATACTTTTTCGGGGAAAATGGGGAAAAAGACAAAAACAAAGAAGCACGGATATTGGACCAACCGTACATATAAGTACGGCTACTACCGTAAATTAGAAAATCTTAATCCTTTACGTCGAAGACGTTTCGTAGGATGTCGAAGAGACGTGAATCTCGAAGCGAAATCCCCAGACTACGATATCACGGTCATTAGTGTTCTTGCAGCGAACCGAGGTGAAAACGTGCCTGTGTTATTCCACTCCGAATTCGAATTGTCGCTAATTTAACAGGTCCGCATAAGCTTGAGGCCCAAAAAACAGGCTCATGTTTCATTTTTTTCTGATGAAAGCATTCAGATGACGAGTTCGAAAATTGACACGCAATTTATACATAGTCTTGTCAAGTTCGAGTTCTTTTTATTGAAAAATATTGATAATTAATCAAATTGTCGTTTAAACAAAGTGCCACAAACTATAGAAAAAAAGTCCGCCTTGCGACCAAAAAACAACTTTAATCATTTGTCATTAACGAATGGATTAGCAGATCAAAAAGTTATCTGGCCAAACGATGGAAAATATCATAAATTCTACTCTGTCCGAACTTGGATTAAATCGGATGAATAGATTTTGAGATATGATCGACACCGTTTCATATAACATACTTTCGAGAAAAAGGCAATCGAAAAAGGGGTAGCAAGGGTAGCGAGGTGGTTCGCCGTAGCATAGTAGCTGATCATATCCTTCACAATGATCATCATACCTCGGTCAATTTTCAGAATTTTTACAAAGACGTTATTTCAAATTAAAGTCGATACCCTGATCTATGAAATCACGCAACAACAAAAAACGTTTTGTTTGTTGTAATTCAAAGCCTATGCGGACCCTTTTATTTGACAATTGTGTTTGGAGAGAAAAACAAAAAAGAATATGATACAAGATGCTTATGATAATGGTCCGAGTTTTTGCATAGGCGTTTTTGAAACCACGAGGGGCCTGATAAGCAAACCTAACTGGGTTGAATTATAAAAATAAATATGAGAGGACATCAGGTTCATTGATGCGCTGACGATCGCGAGAAAGTACGCGCGACGAGTTCGTCAAGGCCGGAATGAAAATAATTATTCGAGTGCATCCTGTGCGGGCGGAATGTGATTAGTATACGAAAATACCTTGTATAATAACTATGCATTCGATGATACGAAGATAGACCAATGTGGAGGCTGTTTTGGCGTCGCCTCAGTACCAAATGTATGTCCCCGCAGAGCCTGTACAAGTTCGTCTATATACCACCTTTCCTCGTTTTCGTGTAGCTTTAATTGGATAGGAGTTTACATCGAGCGAGATGTATTATGAGGGAGGGGGCTGCAACTATGCGGGAAACAGGGTAGAACAAGGCGTCGAAGCGTCGAGTGAGAAAGAGACGTGAGGTCTTGGTAAGCATAGCGCTGCCCACATTCTCCGGGGGGTAATAGACACACACATATACTATCCTACGAGCCAGCGAGTGCAGACGAGGCTTAACATTAGTTGTTATCTGGGTAGAAACAACAAGCCACACATTTACGTCTACGGGAGAGTAATCAGACTAACATGAGACGCGGTGGGCTCGTGCTCTTTCCATCGTGAATGCCATCGATACCTATACTTTGCCACGACTCTTGACACCACGTACGCAGATATATTTGTACACGCGCTAGCCGCCGTTAGAATTGAAAATCATTCACGATAATTTCACAAAAACATGATTTTCGCGAAATTGTAAAAAAAATGAGAATTACCTTTTATTTTTAGCTGTATTGTTGAACGGACTTGTAGGGAATTACGAGTCACCAAGTTAGGCGGATGATATTTACTATTTATCTGCAATATATATTCAATTATTTTAGAACACACAGCGATAGCGACTCACAAATGGAGTTCAATGTACAAAGATTTGATTATTTTTCAGGAATATTTATCTCCATATATGTGCACTGAGAAAAGTTGTTCCACGAACTCATTTGGCGGTCGTGGACCAGCGACAGAATATTTTTTTCGTAAAAAAATGTAAGGCCTCCCAATCAGTTGCTTGCAGTTAGAAATGAAACTGCATTCAGATCGACGGAAAATATCGTTTGCTTGACCAAACGTTGTGTTGCAAATTCGTGGTCGTACATCCATAGTACATCCATGGACTACGCGAGCGTAGTCCATGCAATAACTTTTCCATTAATTGCCAGTGTGGGGAAAGTACAATGAGAGAAATGTATGGTGTTGTCTACCATATTTTAACTAAATTTTATATTTTCCTGAGGGGCAGAAAATATTTCTGAAGTCATAGTTACTGCATAAAGTAAAGTACTGCTCACTGATATTTCAGCAATTCCATACATTATGATCATATGTTAATCGCAACCACCAATCTTACAAGGATACGTTGATTGTTCAATGCTATATAATATAGTAGGTTTTCATAAAATGGATATTCCCTGAATACCATTGAAAATGTACTCCGTCAAGATCCTAATAGTGAACAGGATTAGAATATACATAACATTGATCAAAAATTTGCTTGTGATTGGCGATGATGTTTATAGTGATTTATACCATATTATAAGATACGACCTGCTATATGCGTATTTGATCTATTATTCGATTATTTTGTAGACACTGCATGCGTGTTGGTTTGAAGCACCAGTGTCCGTCTACTAAGTAGGCACATACAATATTTGATAAATCGAAAACTAAACTGAGCGTTCTAATTGAATTATTTTTTATTATAATTCGTCATTCCCTGACCTCCTGTAATGATTAATTTCGCCTGTACGTGGAATGGAACCTACAATCTACCTGCCTACCTTCTGCCAATACTACGCACGCTGCCACTACGCTAGCGAGTACTGATGGCATATGAATCGCAAATATAACAGACATGGCATAATAGACAAAAGTCATTCCGGCTGTACTTCTGCATAGCTGTTACCTCCGATTCAAGTGAAATTTAGCCCAGATATTTTGTATAACATAAGCCAGTGCTCTAATGGATTTTTGGCGCATCGCAATAGTTTTATATTATATAATAATGATTTCTTGCATATTATCTGTTACGACCTATTATATATTATATGTTATATGTTAGGACTAATTACGATTTATATGTTACGACTGCTAGGTGCGCAACTAAGTTTCCGGGTTTTTTGACAAATAAAAAATCGAAAATTTCCCGACAAATATAAAAAATGGTTCATTCGAAGTATTGTCTCTAGCTATTTGCACATTTGCGCGACGATAAAAAGACGCATCTTTGGACTGAAATCATTCGTCTAACGAATTTTGTACTGCATCGTAATTGGCCAAGCGTAGCCCACCCAAGCCATGCGCCATCAACCGGAACAAGTGATAGTCTGAAGGGGCCAGGTCTGGCGAATACGGCGGGTGCGGTAGCAGATCTTATTTCAGTTTTTTTATGGTGTCCTGGACGATGGAACTGCGATGGCACGGAGCGTTGTCGTGCTGCAATATCACACGTTCGTGTCTCTTGTCCCATTCTGGCCATTTTTCAAGCAATACGTGGTTCAAATTGATTAGTTGTTGTCGGTAGCGATGCCCATTGATAGTTTTGCCCGGCTTCAGCAGCTCATAGTACACGATTCCTTTCTGGCCCCACCAAACGCAGAGCATTGTCTTTTTTCCGAAGCGATTTGGCCATGCCGTCGATGTTGACGCTTCGCCAAGTGAAAGCCATGATTTTCTGCGTTTGGGATTCTAGAAATATATCCATTTTCATCGCCAGTAACAATTCGATGCAGGAAACTCTTTCTGTACTGCTGCAAAAGCAAAATTTCGGTAGTGGCTCTTCGATTTTCCATTTATCTCTCAGTCAACTCATGCGGCACCCACTTTCCTTCCTTATGAATTTTTCCCATGGCGTGCAAACGTTTCGAAATACATTGCCGAGTCACATTTAATGCCTCGGCAAGTTAATCTTCTGTTTGAGTGTCATCTTCATCCAATAACGCTTACAGATCGGCGTCCGCAATTGTTTGCGGTCTTCCCGAGCGCTCCTTGTCCCCAGTCTCAAAATCGCCATTTCTGAATCGCTTGAACCAATCTTCACACGTTGTTTTGATGGTATGTGCTTGCCGTAGGCCTCCTCAAGTAACCGACGTGCTTCAGCTGCTGTTTTTTTCTAGGTTGAAGCAGAAAAGCAAGGCTTCCCAAAAATTCTGGTTATTTGGCACAAACTTTGACATTTTTTAGGTTAGAAAAAAGTTCGTTGTGTTGCGATACTTGTTTATATTACGACTGGATATTCTTAACAGATGTCCAAGCTATAAAGACACTCAATTTCAGACTTATATGCCGACTACATGTGTCGCTAGCGCCATCCATGCATGAAACCCGGGAACTTAGTTGCGCACCTAGCTAGTTGAGATAATACTAGCATATTATACATTATGATATGCATAATAAAGTGTGTGCTGAAAAAACAGAAGGTGAACTACAAGAAAAAGTTTTGAACTGACATCCTATTTTTGCCATGGAATAAACATGCTATGCAACAGATTGTGAAAGACCCAGGTAGAAATTGTGTTAGGAATCCTATAGGATTCCCCTACTTCTCCCTATCAGGAAATGTCACGTTGTACATTGGATTCCATAGGGATTCCCCATTGGGATCCAATAGGGATTTCCCATCAGAATCCAATAGGGATTTCCCATCAGAATCCAATAGGGATTTCCCATTGGAATACACTGTAAGAATCCTAAAGCTTCCCACACACATCACAGCATCGAACGTAATCCGATACGATGATTGATCGATCATATCGCATTCTGTAAGTCCAAATTAGTACAAAAAATGAAAGCGATACACTAAAGAGATCAATTTATTGTTTACGAAGAAGTACATGTCGAATATCACAATATACATATATTGTTTTGTTTTTTTTTTACTTTATTTTCTTTACTTTATATACTTACCCATATTGTATATTTATAGTGCTTTATACGCTAGTCTTTTTGGTACGGATATTCTTCGAATACTTTTTATACTTTATGAACTTTTTTTAAAATACGAATACTTTTTATGCTGTTACGTATGTTTTATACACGTTTTATACTATTATTAAGCAAAAATACTGGTGCATTTTTGGTACGGATATTCTTTGAATACTTTTCATACTATATGAAATTTGAACACGTTTATGAGGTTGAAGTTTGCATTGTTGGAATGCAACAAAAATGAATGCTTCTGAATTACTTTAATTTCTTTTGGCAGAGTTTGGTTACAAAAATCGTTCAACCATTTTTAAAGAATATTTACTTGGCGATTTACGATATAAATGTATAGAAACATATTTTTACGGCAATAAAAGTATGAAAAATAAAATGTAAAAAGGAAATTTGTTGCGTTACAACGATGCAAACTTCAATGTCATATACTTTTTATCCTTAATGAAATATGAATACCTGTTATATTTTAAAAACTTGAAACGAATATTTTTCATACTGTAACGTTTTATTACACACATTTTATATTATTATTTAAAAAAATACTTGTGCGCATGGAAATTTATTTTAGACGTAACGGCAATCGGGTTATGGCAGTACTTGAGGTTGAGCAGGTCGGCGGCGATCCCAATCTTTAAAATCAGCGATTGCTTTCCCGCAGTAGAGCAGCACGTCATCGGTAGTAACGTAGGTTCCATCGCTGCCAGTGTGGAATTTCGTGAGAGCGGCTTAAATGAGATTTAAAATATTAAAGTAGACTCAAGTCAAATTTATTGAAAAAAAAACAATAGTTGTATTACAGTAAATGGCAGAGTGAACGCCTTTCGGAAATTGCCCTCTTCCTGGTGGGATTGAAATCCCTGATATGATTGCCAAACAAAAAAAATGCCCTTAATCTGGATTAAGACGGAATGACACCTCATCGCAGTCGGTATGGTAGAACAGAATTATAGATACCCAAAAATCTCTGAAACGGCTCTTCAGATCCCGTCGGAACTTTGCCAAACGACGACAAATAGATAGACGAACAGCTGTCTGCCCCTAAAATTTTCTGAATTTGAGAAAAAAAAACGTAGATTGGCTTATCATGCGGAACTCGTGACCGAAAATATGAAAAATCAGACGCTTGGTAATCTAGATTTATCGTGTATTTGTTGATAATTGCGAGCAAGTGTCGCCCGAACTCGACGTGCTCAGTTCATGAGAATTCCGCGCGCGGCGCTCGTCACGTGTGCTGCAGACGACCGGCATCGATGTGCACGAGCTCGATGCGCCGGCAAAGTGACAGCTGATATTTGGCTGTGTGTGTGAGTGCCATCGAAAAAGGGGAAAAAGTTTTGTTTTCCGTATATAAACGACGTGAAAAAGAAATTTTCGCGTGATCTCAAGTGCGACGATGGGATTGTGGACATTTTTTGCGAACGTGGTGATGTATCTGACGCGCCGCAGAGAAAGCAAAGTCGATTGACTGGTCGTGTCGAACTCGTGACCGAAAAGATAAAATCAGACCTTTCGCTAATGTTACGACTTGGAGATAGGCTGAACCGGGTAGCCACATAAAAAACGGACAATTTGAGCTCTCAATGACTCCATTTCGTTGCATATCTTAGGAGAAAAGTGGCAATCTGAAATAATTGTGTGAGCACGCTCATTACGCGACAAAGTGACAGTTGATATGTGGCTGCGAGTGTGAGGGCCATCGAAAAATGGGAGTCGCTTTGGTTTTTTGTACAAAAGCGACTTCAAAACGACATTTTCGTGCGATATCAAGTGCGACGATTGCGGATATTTTCACGGAACGAATCACCGGGGCGATGTATCTGACGAGCTACAGTTATTTAATGAGGTTATGTATGAAATTTTTAAAAATATTTTTCATGAGCCCTCCAAATCTCAACAAATATGCAAAGGTAGGGGCAAACCATCGTTCCTTTTGTCGTGGTCTCAGCAAGCTCCGTCAGTGAAGATCTTTGAGAAGGACACTCGCTTTGTAAGAAGATCTCCAGTGACTCATTTCACAAGTGCTTCGCCAGCTCATTGCACAGGGTTCTCTTTTTTGTCGTTGGCAAGCAGCGAAGTACAAAACTTTGTCATCTGCAGCAAGATCTTCACACGTACCCTGTATCGGTACCGTGCAGCGAGATATGGATTGCGCTGCACAATACCGATACAGGGTATGCTAACATATTCTATAAGCGTCTCGCAGCAGGGTCTTTGCACATCCATTACAAAACATACAGTGGTGGGCCAAGATCAAGTTCTTCGCAACCACATTCGACTGGTGGCTTTCAGCAAGATGTTCACCAGCTCTCTGCGAAGGTCTCTGTGATTAGCCAAGAAAAAGTTCTCAGGAGGCCCCATCGACAGGTACCTTGCAGCAGGATCATGGCAAGCTTGTTGCAAAGCACAAAACTTTGTCATCAGCAGCAAGATGCTTGCACGTACACTGTATCGGTGCTCTGCCATGAGGTCCACACTGGCATATTTTATGGGTACCTCGCAGCGGGATGTTTGCACACCTGTTGCGAAGGATACAGCGTTGTGCCAAGAACAAGTTCTTCGCAAACTACGTTCAACAGGTGCCTTCCAGCGAGATCTTCATCGGCTTGCTGTGAAGAACTCTATATTCTGCCAAGAACAAGTTCTTCTCACGATTGACAGGTACGATTGACGTCTATTCTCAACGTATCGACGTGGCTGACAAACGTGCAAACGATAATACCCGGGAAGGCTGAGTGCTTCGAAGACAACAGCAAATTAATATTTTGGAAGCTTCCACATCGGCAGAAGCCCTATTGTATGGGCCAGGAATTGATGATTCGATGTAAGTAATTTTTTATTTAGTATTTCGTACATAAATCAAGTGGAAAACTCTTTCAGAAATTTTCAAAAATTTATTACTCAAAAAATATGAACTTAAGCAAAATTTTATAAACAATACTTTCGTTTTATAATTACCCAAAATTTTTGAAAAAAAATAATTTATCCCGAAAAACTTAAATTTTTCGAAAAATTGTTTTAACAATTGGATATAAACAATTTAATGCTCGACTTTTCGGTAAAAAATTGTGACATTCGGATTCAGCGGATCAAAATACATACAAAAAGTTTAGCTCCATCCATCGAGCTCAAAATTTTACGAACATATAATACCGTATCCACATCGAAAAACTTTAAACGCGTATTTCTCGAAACTGTTTTTCAAGTCAGTGGCCACTATAGTTCTAAAACCACCCGATGGATTTTGATGAAATTTGGTGTGCTTATTGATAGTATTAAAAACTAGTCCTTAATTGAAGGATTTTCATTTTTGTTGAAAATTTATATTTTTTAAGCAATAAACGAGCGATTTTTTGGTCGAAAGTCGAAAGTCATCTGTCGGAAGTCGCCATTTGGTCAATTTTTGAAAAAAAAATAAAGCTTCGATTAAGGACTAGATTTATTATTAAAGTAATGATTTTTTTTAAATTTCAGATCCAGTTAAAAGGGAATGATACTTCATCGCGGTCGGTATGGTAGAACAATTATAGATTCCCAAAAATCTCGGAAACGGCTCTTCAGATCCCGTCGAAACTTTGCCAAACGACGTCAAATAGTATATCTATTTATAGATAACTAATAGTGTATCTATTTATTTTATGTTTAGATAATTTACGTAGAGGCGCAACGTCAATGCCCAACCTAGGTGCCAGTTTCGATTGGTACGCCCCTGTCCACGAGAATTCGCAAAACGCGCTTCATCGTCTCAAAGCAAATGCTCGGACAGCATTCTTCGCGTTTGCGAATAAAACATCTGAGCGAAAAATAAAAGTGAAGAAAATACATTTTGCATTGATTAGAATGTGGATAGATGAAAAAAGGAGCGGGAGGGGGGGGGAGAAATTGATAGAGTTTAATATGCCCTAGATAACTATTCGGGCTAGAAAAATTTGCAACAAAACCATCTTTAAAAATATACAAAATCATCAAAATAAAGGGAGAGAAATAAAAACTAATAATAATAATAGCTCGATACGGATAACTAACAATTTCACGTCATTATAACCGCTGAAAAATAATAACGGTATTTGTTCCAATTACAAAATAATAATAATTATCATAACAATAATCCTGATGAAATAATACAATAATGATGATACTGATAATATACTCACGATAATAATAATCATGAAAACAAAAAAATAATGTTGATAACGACGATAATTTGAAAATAATAATGATAACTGAATAAATTGGTACAAAGTAAATCTTGCTCTTCCCAAGACTATCGCCCGCGTTCTATACAATCAGTAGCTGTGAGTGTACACAACGCTAAGAGGATAACTCACGTAGGACCAACGCCTTCACACTCACGCTCGCCCGCAATCAAGTACGTATGCAATTTGGTTTTGAAAATCTCGAGGGATGGAGCCAATGATCACACTCTCAGGCAACGAATGCGATAGATAGCATGACGAAATGACTACGGAATTTCCATACAATGACGTTCTGTGCGAAGATATATGAAAAGTGGGCCTCGGTAGTCTTTCAGACCTACGCACATCCTGTCTAGCGATAGTATACAGGTGTTTCATATACTGCGGAACTCCTTCATGCAGAACTTTATAGGCCAGAATACCCAAGAAATAGTTTCGTCGATTTCTTACTGGCAGCCAGTTCAACGTCAACCTAAAAGCTGTGACATGTTGGTATTTTCCCAGACCAATAACAAAACGCGTGCAATAATTTTGCGGCCTTTGAAGCTTGAAATTTAAGGTCTCTGTAAGATCATTGTACACCACTGAGCAATACTCGATTTTAGGAAAGATCAATGAAGAGACTAGAGTAGCTCCCACATTAGAAGGAATGGCAATCTTATGGTATTTTTATTTATGAAGGATACCGTACACGTCTCTACTAATATTCGATACCTGTTTATTCCACGTGAGCGATAAATTTATTTCTAAGCCCAGATTACGACATTCAGTTACGAACGGTAATGGCGAATGATTAATCAAAATAGGTTGCAAGGCACTTAAATCTAGAATCCTCACTTGAGCATTACTGCCTATAATTATTACTTTTGTCTTATTCAAATTCAATAGTAACCCATTTTTTGGGCGAATTTATGAATAGCACACACATCACGATTCATCAACCTTAGAGACTCATTGAGTTCATGTGGGAAGCAATGCCTATAGATTTGGGTGTCATCCGCATACACTTTGAAAAATGTAGCCCCTCAGTAATGTTTTTAATAAATAAGGAATATAATAGAGGACCTAGAGCCGTGAGGTACGCCAAGATTTATCTCCATCCAGGAAGAGCACTTGCCTTGTTGATCTAGCGCGGCTTGTGACTGACCAGTGATATAAGATTGCATCGTGACTTTGCCCGCATCTATTTCCCGTTTTATGTATTCACAGACTTTGATCAGGACCGTTTGGATCGAAAACCCAACTCTATACGCCCAATGCATCGTATCAAAGATACCATTTGGAATTATAAAATTGAAGATCTGTTAAAGAACAGATCTTAAATTTTATAGTTCCATTATTTTATAGTATCATTTGGATCTATGAGATTTAAGATCTGTTGTTTAACAGATCTTAATTTTTATAGTTCCAAATGGTATCTTTCATCTGATGCAGTCGGCGTATAGAGTTGGCGAACGTTGGAGAATGCGCTCATGTTATTTCCAGATTTCCGATAAATTCGTAATCGGTCAAGTATCGAATGATGTTTCAGGAGACTTTGATTTCAGTAAGGATTGAATGAAAGCCCGTTTCCAAGCTGAAGGAAAACAATTTAATCTGATGCAGTCATTGAGGATTTCAGCCAGACGTTCATCTACGACGTGGGCAGCATTATCTAAACTAAAAAGCGAAATGTCATCGGTACTAATAGATAGTAATGAGGACCCAAAGGACACTAGGTTACGACGTACTGTAGTCGCACTTACTAGCAAAGAAAAAGTTTCGTCATGTAATGGAGTAATATCAACAGAAAGGAAAGGAAAAGCTTTTGCGCCATCTGGGCGAACAGAAGAAGTGGAAACGGATGCGTTAAAAGAGTTTCATCTGAGAGAGATCATCTGCTGAGAAGAAATTAAGTGGGGATGCTAGCGTTGTCCTTACTAGTCCCAATCTCCGTAACTCGTTCCAGAGACACGCAACGTTCTTAGAGGAACTCAATGGCGAGTGATGATCATCACATTTCGGCCTCCGAATATTGCAAGTGAGAGCATTTCTGAACGCCCTATATTAAGCGAAGACCAAAAGACAATTCGCACGTTTTATTGAACGATATAAACTGTCTCTAGTGCGTAGGCGTAGCTTAAGATCTGGGGTTAGCCAGGGTTCTCCAAGAAGCATGGGAATCCATGGACCGAGTCTAGGCACCCGCAAATTCACTCACCTTTGCGTCTAATTCGGATGTAGTATGCGATTTTCCCGCTATCTTAAGCCATGTCAATAAGGACTTCACACTATCAGCATAACTACTTGCGTTAAAAGCGGTAATACAACGCCGCGTAAGCCGCTGGGAATTACAGTCCTTTAGCTCAAATGAGTACGAATACTCAAGCAGATCATGACCATTTATAAATGGACTCGACGATTTATTTAAATTAGTCACCTTCTTTACATCATCCATTAGAATGACATCCAGCCAAGAGTCGTATGAGTGAACATTGAAAGGGGGACCTTACTCGAGGATGTGAAGCGCCGATGAAGAAGCGAAATCCTAAAAATACTTTTATCGAAAACTACTACTCAGCAGATTACAATTTAAATCACCCCCAATGACAATGTTTCTAAATGAATGACAAAACTGCATAAAGGCAGTCAAACAAATTTCAAGCAAGAGCCCCTTAGGACACCTGTGAATCGTAGCTAACAGCAAGGAATCAGATCCTACCTGGAAAATGCTCAGCAACAGATATTCCGGCAAGTTTGAATACATACTTGGTGATGCAGGCAAGATGCGTGCCTTTAGAGAACAATGGGTATAAACTGCGATGCCCTCTCCCTCTTTACCCACTCAGTCATTGCGTAAAATGAACTAGCCATCAATGCTTACCAGAGCATCATCTATCTGAGAGTGCAACCAGGTTTCGAGATCGAAACAATGTGATACTTATGGGAGAACACATGTAATCTAACAAAGTCAATGTGAGCTAAGAGCGAATTTGCATTAAACTGTGCTACGTTAAGGACCGTACTTGATTGAGCTTTCCGAAATGGGATGGTGGGAGCGGTCGCACGTACTGATGCTGAAGAGTTAACAGCTAATCGTTCCCCATCTACCGGTCTCAGATTTCCCAAGTTCGCTTTACATCTAATTTGTATCCGCGGTTGACCATCTTTTTTTCTTATAAAAATCGCAGTATTATGCGCCCACGCATATTTATAGCCAAGTTCCGGCGCTTTGGCCTTTGTGATTTTGAGGAGCTTGTAGATGTCTGCTGGGAGCATTTAATTGATAAAAACTTTAAAGTTTTTTATTACTCCTGGATAGTTTGGTGATACCTCCAACCATCTCAATTCGCGTTTAACCTGTTTCCTTTTCATTAGTGCATTTCTCACTCTGTTCCATGTAAGGGAGACTACGTACGACTGTAAAAAGAATCTCGGATGACGCAGCCCCCACTGCCCCTGGAGAACGTAACGGAATTATGCGAACGTCCAGAATATGTTGTGAAAGATGGGATACTCTAATAGCATCAAAAACTGATTTAATTCAGTCGATCGGGGTTGGAGAAACTTGCGACGGAACGCCTGAGACGATGACTTCACTATTTACGTTAGTATTCGAAACTTTGGGCAACGCAGTGATCGGAGCTCTGAGTTCATTGTTAGCCGACTCTAACTTGGCGATCTTCGCAGTATGCTCGGTTACAATAGCAACGATAGCCGGAATTTTTGCAAGAAGAGATCGAAACTCCTTATTCGTTTGTTCCTGATTGTGACAGAAATTTTTGATTTTCACTTTGTCGCCTCTACTATGCCCATAATCTTGAGGAGCATACTACTGTTCGAGTGGCCAAAATGGGATGGAGTAGCCAAAGGAGCATCGCAATACTCCTCAGGCTGCGAATCATCATAATCAAGGTTGGAAGTATTTATAAACTTTTCGCAGATGTTTTTGTCGAAGTCTGAGAAAAAAAACTGGCCTTGCAGCCCTCGCGTGCAGACGACGAATTAGAAAATAATTTGCAACAACTCGGATGAAAGGTACGACTGCAACAAGTGCATTCTTTATAGCTACCAGCGATGCCTTTCGCGCACTTAACACAGTCTTTCTTTAGCCGGGAGTGATTCTGAATACATGCTGTGAACCCAATAAAAATTGAGAGAGAGAGAGAGAGAGAGAGAGAGAGAGAGAGAGAGAGAGAGAGAGAGAGAGAGAGAGAGAGAGAGAGAGAGAGAGAGAGAGAGAGATTGATTAGTTTATTATGCCTTGGTGATACCTTGAGGCAAAAAGATTACAAAAGTAATGTAAAAACGGAAGAAGTGAGAAAAAAACAATAATAAAATAAAAAATTAGAAAAATTAATAAAAAATAAAAAATAACAGGAATACAGATAGTGATTCCAATAATTATAATGGTGATAGTAATAATACTATTGGTGATCGTGTTTATAGTAATTGCTATAACATAATTACGTTATGATCGCCGAAAACAAAATGCGGACTTTCGTGAGACGACCCACTAATGGCAATATCATATTGCCATTAGAAGAAGTTAATAGAAAATACAAGTTCCGGCCCGTAGGAACTACTCCTAACCGGCAATGCTCTGAGAGAAGATAAATAAATAAGAATAAAAATAAAAAATAAATATAAAAATGAGAAAAAATAATAAAAATAAAAAATAAGAAAATAAGGTTGCTCTCAGAAGAAAAAATAAAATGAAAAATAAGGTTGCTCTCGGATATTGTCTACGGACCATCACTAGCTCAACTCAGCTGTTGTGTTTTAGATTGAGGCCGAGCAGAGAAAAGTAAAATCATGTAAAAAAAAAAGATTCAAGGTAACAAAATGAATGAAAGAAGGAGAAACGCAAATGTGAATGAAAATGCATTCACAAATACAGCTGTCACGCCCATTTATTCCTCCAAAGTGAACAGATGGGTAAACAGTCGATTCTTGAAAATCGCCAGTGACGGTGAGGACGTAATCGACGTCGGTAACGAGTGCCAAAAGTAAGCTGCAGACACCGCGAATGAATTTTTGAAAGTTGACGTCCGATGGATAGGAATATGGAACGTACTAGGAATTATTTGCCTTGTAGGACGCATCAGGGGACGTGCTCGTTGGAATAGGTCTAGGATATATGATGGTGCCTTATTGTGAAAGACGTTATACATAGTTGCACCCACGAAATATAGTCGCCTGGATTTAACTGTTAGCCAGCCAAGTTTACGTCGATACGGCGTGATGTGAACATCACGACGCAAGGCAAAAATGAAGCGAATGCAACCGTTGATGAGTTTCTGAAGCTTAGTGTTCTGCTACATCGTGAGATCATTGTACATAAGGCAACAATAATCTAACACTGGAAAGATAAGTGCTACGCCTAGTGCTGTTTTCAGTTCTTGAGACAATGCGCTCCTGTGATATCTTAATTTATATAGTGCGAAATTTACCTTTCTAGAGATGGCAACTATCTGATTGTTCCAGGATAAATTATGTAGTTAATTATGTAGTAGATAATTATGTAATGCGTTCCAGGCACATTATGACCCCTAAATTGCGTACCTCATTCACATACGGAAGACTTATACCCTGAATTTTTATGGGTGGCAGATCATCTACGTTGATTTGGTGGACATAGGCGCCACTACCTAGAAAAATTAATTTCGATTTTCCAATGTTGAGTTTTAAACCATTGTTATGAGCGTAATTAGCTATCACATCAACGTCATGGGTAATTCTGGCAATGGCATCGTCTATTTCAGATGGATTGAAATTTAAATGAATCTGCAAGTCATCGGCAAAAGTCACGTGTTTCGTAAAAGACACGTCAGAGCTGATGTCGTTGATGTATAGTGAGAACAATAAAGGACCCAGAACCGAGCCTTGTTGTACACCTGTCGATGTAGCCAGCCATTGCGAGCACTTCCCCGAATTGTCAATTACTGCTTGAGATCTTCCCGTAAGATAAGAGAAAAACCAGTGGAGAACCCCGCCAGTGAAACCGTACTTCCGGAGCTTTGATAGTAGATTGAGATGGGGCACCATGTCAAATGCCTTGCTAAAATCAAACAGCACTAGTATAGTCACTTTTCGATTGTCAACCCCAAGCCTCACATCATGACAGACTCGCAGCAGAGCCGTCTGGGTACTGTGTCTTTCTCTATATCCCGATTGATAGGTGTCCAGTATTTCGTGAGTATCTAGAAAATGCATAATCTGTTTGTGTACAACTCTTTCGAAGATTTTCGAAAACTCACATAAGTTCGCTATGGGACGACAGTCGGAAGGAGATATCGGTGGGTTCACTTTCGATAGCGGTCGAATAAAGGCCCGCTTCCATATTGAAGGAAATAAGCAAGTTCGAAAGAGTTGGTAAACAAAACAGATAACAATTGAGATAGCCTGGGCAGAGCCTTTTGTATTGCAAACAGAGAAATGCCGTCGGGGCCCGTTGAGTGGGATGGTGTTGTAGAGGAAGCGACAATAGAGGCTATCGTCGCCGCAGTTACAGGAGAGAAATAAAAAATAGGCTGTTTTTGAGGAAGCGCCGTGATGCTATTCGCGAATACAATTCTATCACATCGCGGAGACAGATTTACTGTGTAAGCGAAGAAGGCATTTAGTTCGTCCAGCGAGACGTAGCTGGTAGGCGAAGCCTGAATCTGTCTAGTAAGCCACAAGGTGTCTAGTTCCTTCCAGAGGCGAGTTCTATCACTTATTTTTAAAAGCCTTTCCCGACGATAGTCGTCTTTAGCTTTGCGCAGAACAACCCCAAGCTGGTCTCTGAAATGTCTGTCGATAGTTAGATTTAGAACATTGCCGGATCGTTTAGCCTACTTATACAGAGTATTTTTTGTTTTAATTCTAGCTTTAATTCTAAGTCATATCAAGATACTTTCATCAAGCGATAAACCATTATCCCCAAAAACAAGCCAATTATCCATCCGGCCGCGAATCGTCAGTACCAGAAAGTGCACATATTCTACAAGCGATGAGATGGTCTCGTTGGTAGCGTTCCTGGCTTCGGTAGGCAGGGGCGCGGGATCGTTCCCCGCGCTCAGTATTTATTTATTATTACTATTAATTCTTATTTGATTAGTTATTTTTATTAGTTATCATTATTATTTTAACTAGTTATCTTTTAGTGTCGAAAAATTTATCGCACACTCCGACCGCTTATTTCATTGGATTGTACGTTAATTTAAATGTAATAATAAATCTAATTTACAACTTATTTATCTTCTAAAAAATTGTACATGCCTTACTCACACCCGTCCCTATGCCAAATAAATTGTAATTCATAAAAGTAAGCGGAAATGTATTTATATTCGTATTATTATATTCATTCTCAAACTTTCATTAACCGATAAAGCTTTATCCCCAAAAACAAGTCAATCATCTATCCGGCCGCGAATCGTAAGTGCCAGAAAGTGGCATTTTTGTATGTTTTTACATTTACAGGTAATTTCCATTGTAATGGGGTGAATTGTTTATTTGTGAACACTCACCATTGACAGAACAAAACAAATTTAATCGTAAAATATCATGAGCAGTTTTCCTATTTTCAGAATAATATTCTTTCAATGAGCGTGTTTCACGTATAAACAATTCGCCCCATACAAAAAGAAAATAATAATTAAAAAAAAAACAGAAAAGCTCTGAGCGCGGGAAACGATCCGGCGCCCCTAAGCTAGGAACGCTACTAACGGGAGCATATTATCGCTTGTGTTAAAAATGCACTTCCTGGCACTTACGATTCACGGCCGGATAGATGATTGACTTGTTTTTGGGGATGATGCTTTATCGCTTGATGAAAGTATGAGAATGAATATAATAATACGAATATAAATATATTTCCGCTTACTTTTGTGAATTACAATTTATTTGGCATAGGGTCGAGTGTGAGTAAAGCGCAAACAATTTTTTAGAAGTTAAATAAGTTGAAATTTAGATTTATTATCACATTTAAATTATCGTACAAACTAATAAAATAAGCGATCGGAGTGCTCGATACATTTTTCGACACTAAAAGATAACTAAATAAAATAATAATGATAACTAACAAAAATAATCAAATAAGAATTAATAGTAATAATAATTTTAAAAAAGCACTGAGCGCGGGGAACGTCCGCGTCCCGCGCTACTGCGGACCGAAGCCAGGAACGCGACCAACGAGACCATCTCATAACTTGTAGAATATGTGCACTTTCTGGTACTGACGATTCGTGGCCGGATGGATGATTGGTTTGTTTTTGGGGATAATGCTTTATCACTTGATGAAAGTATGAGAATTAATTAGTCAAAGATGTGTGCGGTCGTGTTGGTGACAAGTTGCTAGTTGAAGATTCGGCTTCAGTCCGGCCAATAGAGGTTTTTCAAGGTCAGCGATGGAAATAAATGATGCTTTCTTACGTTTCGACCCTTTGGTTCGGGTCCTCTTTAGAAATTATATTTTTTTCTATAAATTTTGATACACAAATTTTACAAATCAAGTTTGAAGGAATTAAATACACGAATGTTTTATGTTATGATTGTGTTATAAAATTGTTGTGTCGTCTTGCATCACTGTTATGTTAATTCTGTTTTGGTTATAACTATATTGATTTGATATGCATAAGTTCCTGTATTGCGGTAATTCTTCTTATTCATTGGTGTTTGAAATGGGTGATGCGTGAGAGTGTGGTTTATTATACTATGGAGTTATAAAGAAATGAAATATGAGAAACTACTAACCTCGATGTTGTTGATGTTTCTAGCTTTTGCTTATATTTGGAAGGTTATTTCAGAAGACAGTATTTGTGGAAGTAAATACTGTTTTGCTGGAGTATACTCAATAGATGGAAGAATTTATCGTTTTTTGCGGTTTTTATCATCTGTAAGGGATTAATAACTATAAGAAAGTTTTGTGTTTTATTTGTGAAAATCTAATGTACGTCATTGATTTAAAAGAAATTTTAATCAAGTATTAAATGACTGTGATGATTACCTATTGAGTTTAAGATTTTAAAAATTTTCTTCCAAAATAAACAAAAACTCGAAATTTACATTTCTCAGTTACATATTGAGTTGTGTGATCACGGAGAGTTTGAGAGAAACTGAGTGGCGTCTTAATTTCGTCAAGCTTATTAGAGTCTTTATTTTGCGAATCGGGGGAGAAAGATCCTTTACGCAGTGACGTGTCAAGAGAAATAAAATTGGTGCGTCATGTTAAGAGTAAAAATTGTTATGTCAAGTGAAGTATTGTAAAATATTTTAATAGTTATATAATAGAGTTATAGATCGAGCTTAGTTATTGTATGTCAGTTCTAAAATTTAAGGCGTTGGAGTGTGCCTTAATTTGGATCATTTGTAGGATTAGTCTTTTTTGAGCCAATTTTCATTGTTTAAAATTTTTACATTGTCGAATTGAAAGTCATGTTTTTGTTCTATTGCATGGTGTGCTAAGGCTGTGTGTATTGTGGTAGTATGTTTAAGGCTATTTTTATGTTATTTTATTCTGGTTTCGAGGTATCTTTTGGTTTGGCCGATGTATGTGGCATTGCAATCCTTACAATCGATTTTGTAAACTATGTTGGATTTTTGGTTCTTATTTATTTTGTCTTTGGTGGAGCCAGTAATCGATGAAATGTTGTGTTTATTGTTTGTGAATAATGTTATGTTGTATTGTTGGAAAAGCCGAATTAGTTGATGATGGATGTTTTTTTTGTGTAAGGAACATTTATTAGTCTGGAAAAATCAAAATTGTTGCTATTCTTTTTTTGATTGTTGATTGTGGAATGTTGCCGATGTTTGCCGAATGCCGATGTTTTATTATTTCTTCTGTGAAAGAGATCGGATAGCAATTTTGTGTCATCGTGTTACTAATAAGTTTGAGGTTTTCGTTGTGAAATGAAGGATGAGATAATTTTATTGCTCTGTCAACTAGCATGTAAATTATGGCTTTTTTTTGGGAAAGTGGGTGGTGTGAAAAGAAATTTATGAATCTGCCTGACCGGGTTGGTTTCCTATACGAATTTGTGATAATTGAATTTTGTTTATGGATTAAAAGTATATCAAGAAACGGGATTTTTTTATCTACTTCATTTTCTGATGTAAATTGTAATTTTGAGTTATATGAGTTAAAAATCTTTTTGGTGGATTCAGTTTTCTCTGTTGGTAGAGCAATAATAATATCATCAACATATCTTTTATATAGTGGTAACGAATATTTTAATTTTTCCAGACAATTTATTTCAAGATCAATCATGACGATGTTAGATAGTATTGGAGCCAGAGGTGAGCCCATTGGTAACCCTGAGATTTGTTGGTAAATTTTATTTTGAAATGTAAAGAAAGTTGAGAATATGATGTATTCTATGGCTTTAATTATTTCGTTTAAAGGAAATGTTTTTGAAAATAGATTCGATCTTTTTTTAAGGCTTTGAATAACAAGTTGTAATGGGATGTTGGTATAGAGAGAAACAACATCAAACGAGACCAATTTGTAGTTGAGTGGAGTTGAGATGTTAGAAAGTGAATGTTTTAGGTGGAAACTATCTTTGAGGTGTGAATTAGTCGTATTGATTAATTTACAAAGTTTAGATTGTATAAATTCAGCTAGTTTATGTGTTGGACTATTTATTGTTAATGCCTTTTTGTAGAGTTTTGATGGGATTTCTATTTGTTAATTTGTAAGTTGAGGAATCTGCGAGTAAATTATGAGTTTTTGTAATGTAATCTGATTTGTTAAGAATGACTGTTGAATTTCCTTTGTCAGCTCGTGTAACTAAAAGTTGAGGGTTGTTTTTTAAGAATGAGGACGTGTGTTTTATAATTTGATTAGTGTTGGAAAATGAGGTTGAATATTTATTTTGTTTAAGATTTTAGTGAATCTGGTTCTAATTTTGATTTGTCTAGGTTTGTGGAGTAAAAAATCTAATTTGGACTCAAGTTCGGAGATTGATTTATGGATATGAGTTTTTATGTTTGAGAGTTTGAGGTAAAGAAAACAAAACTTTTCACCTAGAGACAAGAATGTGGAAATGTGTAGCGGAGTATCAATGTTGGAGAGATTTATAAGCCATTCTTTCGTTTTATTTAATGTGATTGTCGAATTTATATTATTCAGAGGATCAGTGGAAAGATTATTATTTGTGTCCTGATGTCTATTAGTAAGGGTTGAGTATAACATGTTGTGATTTTGTGTTGTTTGATTTATGTTTTGATAATTTACGTGATATATATTGTTTTGGTTCAGATGTGTTTGTGATGATATTGTTCTTAAAAATTCGTCATGATTGAAAATGTGAAGATGTATGTTCTTGGTTCGTTGAAATCTAAGGTTTTGAAGTTTTTTTCATATGAGAATTTTTTATATGAAAGTTTTCTTATGAGAGCTATGAAAATTAATATAATAATACGAATATAAATATATTTCCGCTTACTTTTATTAATTATAATTTATTTGGCATAAGGACGGGTGCGAGTAAAGCGTAAACAATATTTTAGAAGATAAATAAGTTGTAATTTAGATTTATTATTATATTTAAATTAACGTATAAACTGAAAAAAATAAGCGGTGGGAGTGTGCGATACATTTTTTGCATACATTAATAACGCAGAGAATCAAGAGCTAAATAAGCATTGAAATCATCTAAAAGCCTCGCTCGTGCCGGCGGGTGACGTCACGCGCGAGTCGTGCCCAGATTGCTTTTTCCCTCGAATCCTTCGTTTCGGCTTGGCCGCACATGAACGTGCTCAGCGTCCATGTATTGGTGTAGCTGCCGAAGGCGCGGTCGGAAAACTTCGGTGGCGCTCGGCTCTTCCCGAATACGTCCGAGCGTCGCTCGCTCACGGACACGCGCTACTATGATTGTGTGATGGGCGCGCAAGAGACTAGAGAGGGGGTAACTTTTGCGCGCGATCTGGCTGCACTGAGCACGATTAAGTCGTGATCCGCTATAAACGGAGCCTCCGATTTATCATAACCGAGGACTTTCATCGCATTATCTGTTATGAATACATCCAACCATGAGTCTCCTGAATCTGTGTGATAGGTCGGATCTGATGGAACAATGTGAAGCGATTGAAATAAAACAAATTCGCGAAGAAACTTGGCTTCAACATTGTCCCGTTGTAAATTACAATTTAAGTCACCTGCAAAAACAATGTGTTCATAGGCAACAGCGAACCTGGAAAACGTCTCGATGAAATCGCCGAATAGAAACCCCTTGGATCGCCTGTAAATAAAAGCAAATAAAAGAGGTTTGGCCGCAGCGCCACTTATGTCTAACAAAACAAATTCTGGAGCATTAGAAAATTGCCTTGGAGAAGTAGCAAGAACTTGCACTTTTAGAGAGTTGTGGATGTAACATGCTACACCACCACCACGCTTGCCCTCTCTATCATTTCGTATAATGAGATAATCATGCAAGTTCACTAATTCATCCCGAATTCGCTCATGAAGCCAAGTTTCTGAATTAGATATAATATGGTAAAAATTTGACAGTAAGTGCGCCCTAACCAATTCGATATGTGCCAGCAGAGGGTTGGCATTGAAATGAGCTATTTTCAATTTTTGGATGTTGTTAGTCGGTGATTGCGACCCCTTCGGCATGAGTCATACAAGTTTTGCGAGGTCGGTCTCCGAGTTAATGACCAAGACTGGAGAGCTATCAGTTTTCCTAGTTCGAATGGAACCAAGTTTGTACCATACGAATTTATAATTTGTCTGAGCGTCTTCGCTTTCGTTAGGCGGAGGAGAGAGTAAGTACGGGCCGGAAGGAACTCGTTAACAAAGATGCTGCCTTGCTGATTTAGCGAGAAAACTTCGCTGATCAATAGATTACCTTTAGCGCGTTTTTTAGCGAGGATAAAGTTTCTAACTACAGTCGATTTGAGTGTAACAATGAGTGATCTCCGTGATGGGTTTGCCTGAGTCGCGGCGTTAGAGTTGTCCCCCACTGCACGTGTAGAATTTCTAGCGAGAGAGCGTATATCTAACACATCGCCGATTAGATTGGATAAACCAATCGCATCAAATACTTTCTCGACGATTGATTGAGATGTATCGGTGATAGCAAGGGGAATGCCCGACACGGTGATCTCCGCTGTCATATTGAGGGATTCACAGACCGACAGACGTTGATTGACCTCTGTTAATTGAGTCCTGAGAGAATCATTTTGTTTCCTCAAATCGACCGAATCAGCGTTTATATTTTCCAATGTCGCTTCGAGAGAAGAAATTCTGTTGGCCATGGCATCCTGGGATGTAGAACGATCCGACAGAGTATTTTGGATCCCGCTCAGTTTGTTGTTAGTAGACGTGCCCAAGGTTTGGAGGTGATGCATTATATCGTCCAGCGTCACAGCCCTCGAGTTGGATGCAACCGACTGAGAATGATGCGACGGTGAAACATCAGGAGAGCGTACAGTAATGCTTGAACGTTGCAATGCACAGGAATCGCAGCGAAAAGCATCGACGCTATCTGGCGCGTAAAATAATTTTTGGATGGCACATTTGATATGAAACGAGTTGCGGCAATCTCCCGTACATACAACCGTATCAGAGCCCTTGCTACAAAGTCGGTTGCAGGACCCACAGCGCGTCGCCATCTCTCCGATCGCAGTAAAATACAGATCAATAAAAACCCAAAAATCAGTTGCGCGTTGAAAAGTCGTTTGCTTCCCTAGTTGAACTAATTAATAGTTGTCGGAGAGAGAATGTAAGAACGTACAAAAGCGAAAAAGATCAGAGGCGAAATAAAGTAAAATGTCTCGCGATAAACACTTATACAAAGTTATTATCGGCACAATACACCAACACTCACCTGCAATCAGCTGGTGGTCTATACACCCAAGAGTTCGAGATTGTATAGTTAAAGGTACAGTTAAATGTAGCGGTAGCGAGCCGCACAAACACGGTCTCTGATCACAACACAGTCAAGCGATTTAAAGTCGGAATATGGGTCAATACACAGTTGACTTGAGATCGTATAGTTTTGTTGACGTATACACGTATCGGCTCGTTTCGTAGCTGGACCTTGGGCAAACATGGATTGACCCACACATTGATCGGAGTGTGCTCTCCACTAGACAATCGATATCGATCACGTTCAAAGTCACACGTATTAGTCCCACACTTGTATGAATGCGCAGAAAAACGACGCGGTGACAGACGCGACGCAGGGCTGGAAGCGATGGTATAACGAATATTCCAAGTGCGAACCGAAAAGAGTCAAAGTATTGAGTATCTAGCCAAAAAAAAAGAAATGTTCACATGATTGAGGTTTTTAGCCCTCAGATAAAAAAGCTCACTGTGTGCTTGATAAGCTCACTGTGTCCCTGACAGGCCACCGTTCAGCACCAATAGATCACTTTCCCTTTCGGATCTTGGGCAAACATGTATTGACCCACACATTGACGGAGCGTGCTCATCACTAGACAATCGATATCGACCGCGTTTAAAGTCACGCGTATGAGTCCCACAATTGTACGAATGCGCAGAAAATCGACGCGGAAACTGACGCGACGCTGGGCTCGAAGCAGGGGAAGGAACGGTAATTACAGTCGCGAACCAAAATGAATCAAAATAACTAGCGCAAAAAATTGACCCACAATTGAGATTTTTCGGCCTCTAATAACAAAGTCCACTATGTCCTTGGTGAGTCACTCAAAAGCACCGGTTGATCT